>PVHY01001682.1:98871-149235 GCA_004024945.1 Uropsilus gracilis
GAGGTAAAAGAGATAGATGGGGAGGTAGGAGGGATGGAGGGGGGAGGCAGAAGGAATGGACAGGAGAGGGGAGGAGAGATGGAGGGGGGAGGTAAGAGGGATGGGAATGGGGAGGGGAAGGCAGGAGGGATGGAAAGGGGAGGTAGTAGAAAGGAGAGAGGGGTAAGGAGGGAGGGTTACAGAAAGCTCTTGGTTGTGCCCCATTTCCTGCATTGTCTTCCGACTGGGTAGCAGTGTGTACCATGACAGTTCCATGCTTTATATATAACTTTCCAGCCATCACTGAATAGTGGCATGTTCTTTCTGCTGCCCCTGTAAATTGTTTGGGTGTACACGAACAGTACCAGAGGGGAGAGAGAAGGACAAACACACTCTGCCAAACTGTAAATTAACGTGAAGAGCCTTGGACACCCAGGAAAGATGCATTGGGGCAGCTTCGCTGGGAGCCTGACCCTCACTCCCAGGAAAGCTCCGCTCAGATTTGTTCAGGTCACAAGTCGGATGGAAATGAGCTTCCATGCGGCTGCTTCACACATCCGGATTTAATAGACTTTTTTCCACTGATAAAAGACCACTAATGAGTTCATTTTCAAGCTATTAAATTGGCTATAATAGCTAGTTCTACTGATGATTGCGGGAGACCTGCTGGTCACAGGGACTGTGTGTCCTGGTTAACTGTTTGCTGCCCTGGGCTGTTATCCAAACAGACGGAGGAGGCACCTGCAGGGAGGGAGCAGTGGAGCCAGGCCTCTCTTCTCTGCATTCACCCAGTCTGGGGAGCCTGGATGCAGGGCTCTCATTGCTTGGCTGCTTTGGCACTAGCAAAATTCCTAAATTGTTGTATTTCTTATTAGAAATCTTTCGTCTCATGTCAGAGTCCTAGTTTACTAGGGCCGCACACAGAGGATAGTTCAATATTCATATTTAGCATGCCAGGATTGCATGTCTGCAAAACAGTGAGCTGAAAGAGATAAATCTAAAGGTTTCTGCCTGTAATTGTGAAAAAAAAAAAAAAAAGACTTGAAACTTCATTGGGATATGTTCGTTTTCACTGGCCTGCTGAAACACTTGGGTGTCCACATGGGTTTATGTGCACTGGGCTGTTGTGTAGCTGAAAGGAGCATGTTTCCTGCACGCCTAGAGCCTTTATAAGGCATGCAATTAGTGGCTAGCCTCTCCAGGTGTCTGGCTTAAACACACTTCTCCAGCGTTAAAGGCAAGTAATTAATAGCAGGCCTGCTTGCAGCCTCAGTCTGCCCTTTTCATTATGAGTTTAGCGGGGCGCCTGCAGATGGGCGGTAATGCATCCGTTTATTATAATTTTGCTTTTACCTATTTAGGCAAAGGTGCCCAGAGACCTTCAAGCTTGGGCAGCCACCAGCTGAATTGAATTGCTGAATTTTTTTTTTTATTATTATTTGCCTGTTTCCCCTCTTAAGATTGTTTTATTAGAAGGGGCTGCGTAGGTCTGAGATGTTAAATTGCAGAGTGATAAACTGTAATGTGCAGCGATAAATGAGAGCAGACTTATTTTAAATTGGCTGTGGCTGTGGGTGCCTCAGCCTGTGTGGGGTGGAAGTTGGTGGCCCTTGTACCCACCAATTTCATCGATGCACCCGAGTCCAAGCTGAAGAGCATCCAGGTGAAACCGGGTACTGTTCAGTGCAGTGCATAGATGCAACCCTAAAATAATATCCACCTGTGACTTAGCACAGTCCTTTCCACATCCAAGCTGAACTGGGCATGCTAATCAATGAACTGGGCATGCTAACCAATTCCTCCCTCCTCATACCTCTTCCTTCCTTCCATTACCTTCCTCTAAAAGGTGTGTCATGAGTTGGCAAGTAAGAAAAAAAAGTAGTGTTTGGGCTTCTGGGACATATCTTAGCATCTGGAGCATGGGGTGGTTTTGAATTAACAGAAGAGGAAGAGCAAGATGCTCCATACCTTTGTCCCTCTGCCATCTTGTGGGTTGTTAAGGTCTTTGTCCTGTTTTATCCCCTGCTATCCTACAGCCTCCAGGACCCCGTGCTTCCTGTCTGTCTGCACAGAATGCTCACCAAGTGCCAGGTATATGTTTTTTTTCAGTAAAAATTTACATGATTCCCTGTATCCACACTATGCAAGAAAGGGCCACACAAAGTTCCTTTGTCCCCTTCCTCCAACTAGCACAGGACTGCATCTTCCAGAACAAAACCTGGGTCTTTGCCCAGAAGGCAGAAGGGAGTTTTCAGAGACCTTCTCCTAGTGACACAAGCTGACACAAAGGGAAACACTAGCACACCAGAGACCTGTGAATTCAAAATAGGTTACTTGGGGTCCAGACAGAGGTTTGTTTTTGATTGTCATTGCTGTGGCTCAACTATACATCAGGCACGTCCTTGGGAGAGCAGAAGTCATGCCGTCATGTACTCGCCAACTCCAGCCTTTGTCTGACTCCATGTTCCCTTTACCAGCACTTCAAGGTTAGGAGTTTGATTTATCTACTTCCCAGTACTAACAAGGCCACTGGGCCCATTGCAGGCTCATCCAATTTTATAAAATTTTAAAGATAGAAACAGTAGTACAGCAACCATGATAAAGTCATGCAAGAATCCTTCAGCATGAACCATCACCATAAGCATCACCTCCCGAGGTTCCCCCACTTCCTTTATTATTATATTATAATTATTGTTATTATTATTAAATAAATACATGATGCAATTTTGTTACTGACAGTCTGCAGGCCGACCATTAGATCCCCAGACTTACTCATCTGATAATTAGAAGTTTTGTACATTTGACATTGCCCCTATTTTCCTGCCTGAACCCCAGCAAACAACATTCTCTACACCGATGTTCTAACTTTATAGATTTCATGTATAAATTAGGTCATGCAGTATTTGTCTCTTTCTGTCTGAACTTTCACTTAACATAATGCCCTCATGTCTACCCATATTGTCACAGGAGGAAGAGTTCCTTCTTTCTTACAGCTAAATAATATCCCGCTACATACATCCTGAATTTTATTTATTCATGTTCCTGGAAGTGCAGATATCACTTTGAGATCCTGATAGCAATTCCTCTGGATTTATGCCCACTGGTGGGATTTCTGGACCCTATGGTTTCTTGGGTGTATGCTTTGTCCCAAACACATTAAATTGTAAACATTAAGTATGTGCAGCTTTTCACACATTCAAAAGCAAGTTATAGCCTCTGTTTATTTTAAAGTTGTAAATGTTTTAATTATAGTAAAACAGTTTTTGACAGACGAATGGATCAAAAAGATATGGTATATATACACAATGGAATACTACTCAGCAATCAAAAAGATAAACTCATACCATTTGTAGCAACATGGATGGAGCTGGGATAATACTCAGTGAAATAAATCAAAAAGAAAAAGATTAATGGTTTCACTTGTAGGAGAAATATATGGTACAGACATCAAAGTGTCAGAAAAAAAAACTAGCAGGCACATTATAGATCTGAAATTTACAGTAGGAGAGAAGAACAGAGAGGGGTCAAAACAAGAGATGAAAGAGTGCATGGGATAATGGTAATGGTTTGTAGGTGATGTGGTGGTGGGAGACTTAAGGGGATTCTACCTGAGGAGTCAAATACGGTACAAAAATGAACAACAATCTAAGAATAAAAATTTTAAAAAAGTTTTTAGATGGAAAAGATGCATCTTTTAAGCAAGGGTGGGGCTGTTCACAGACACACACACACACACACATATGCATACACACAGAGAAACAGACACTGCTTTCATAGAAGAAGCACGAAATCTCTGGTGAACGTAACCAGGTATGGGTGAGTAAGGTCAGAAAGAGGGTTGGTTAAAGCTGAGAGATGCCCAGGACTGTCTTTGCTTTCTTGTCATATCCAGGTGTGTGACATGCACAGTCCCCTAGTCACCACCATGTGACAAACAGGAAAACCACATGGACAACAGATTTCTCTTTGGATCCCTGCTGGTGCTTCAGCTAATAAAATTGGAGACAATGAAAGATGATCCATTAACTGTCCCTTGTTCTGTCAGTGAAGATGCTAAATTAGGTCTCAAACCAAAAGTCTTTTGGATGGCAGGGATGGTCTGAGCCTGAACCTCAAAATCAGAGCCTTGTAGTGGAAGGAGGATGTGGCTCATGGATGCCATCATTTTTGTATTGTTTACAGGCCATGTTTTACCCTTTCACTGTGCTGGAGTGTGTGTGTGTGTGTGTGTGTGTGTGCCCGTGTGTTGGGGGTAGGGGTAGGGTTGTCATCCTCCAGGCATCTTGACTGTCCCAATGGCTTTCCAAGGTGGCGGGGGAGTGGGGGGGAGGGCTCATCTCTGGAATATTTGAAATGTTTGACAATGGGCCTGCCCCCACCCTCATATTCAGGAGGCACCATAGCATTCTGTTTCCTTTTCACAGGACTTGATCTTCCTTCTCTGTTCCAGCTGCATCTGATCTGGTTTCTCTGGTGGAAATGCCCTTCTTTCCTCAGTTTTAAACCTTAAACAACCACAGGGAGCTTTTCCTGTCCTCCATCTTAGAAGAACTCTCACCCTGCATAACCATAACCTTTCAACTTTTTGGAACATCTACTTTACTTACTTTCGTAAGCTCCACCCTTGCAGTAGTGCACCCTAGATTTTTTTTTTTCTAAAGGAGACATAACAAAATACTCTAACTAGGAACTTAAACAATAGACAGCAATTGTCTCCCAGTCCCGGAGATTAGAGGTCTGAGATCAACATGTTGGCAGGACTCGTTTCTCCTAAGTCTCCCTCCCTGAAGTGCAGGGAGGGCACTGCCTTCTCTCTGTGTCCTCACCTGTTCTCCTTTCTGTGTGTGTCTGTGTTCTGACTTCCTCTTCTTATAAGGCCACCTGTTCTATGGGACTATGGTTCACACTCAGGGCTTCATCTCCAAATATAGTCACATGGGCTTCAACTTGTGACTTTTGGGGAAAATAATTTAATGTGTAACACCAAGAGTGAAAACAAGAGTCTTGGTTTATAGATTAGCAATGAGAAATATACACATTCTTATACTAAAAAGGCTTTTACTGTATGAAACTGTGGGGTGTGTGTGTGTGTATTTCTAAAACTTATTAGAAAATTACAGAAGACAGGGCAGCAGGGGAAAGAGGAATGTTCTCATGGGCTAGCTTTTCTCCTACAAGGTTGAGAAAAGTCACCTGTGGCCTTTTCTAAGTCCATTTTGGAGGCCCAGATAAAAATGGACAGCAAACGTAGTTGATCTTGCCTCCTTGGACCTTCAAAACATCAAGCTCATAAATCTTGCACTCCCAGTTGCTGTTAAATCTGTGCTACTAGGTTCTTCTCTCAACTTTCTCTCAGAAGAAATAATTTAAGACACTAGTAGTAGCAGTATATTTGATCCAAGAGGTAAAGTCAGTCCTATTTCTCTGGAAGTCACCTGTCTATATGGTATTTTTTCTCCATGAATTGACTTTCCTCCCTCTGCAGCTTCACTAATCAAGACCACATCACTCACTTTTCATTCCCAGCATGTCAATTAAATGGAAGGTCTTATAGGATCGGAAGGTGGCTTCCTCCATATCTTCATCATTCTTGTCCTAAATGCATCCCACTCCCCTTTTTCTCTCCTTGGAAACAAGACTGTCCTCCTGTGACATTCTTAAGACAGGAATATGACATGTACATTAGGCTGAAGGAAAGGAGGAAAAAAATAATTTTGCCTTTGGTGTAATTTCAGCCCAGAAGTGTAGGATTCATTCCAGACGACCTTAGCTCAAGGTGACTTGATATATTTTACCAGCAATGAGATTTTTTGTGTCTCTCTCTCACCCCCCCTTTTTTTTCTGTATTTCTCTCTCACCCTTTCCCTTCTGGGAGAAATCTTTGTTGGAATGAGTGAGTGAGTGAATGAATGAATGAATGAACTTACAAACAAATGAGGAAAGATAGCGTCTAACCAATACTAGGGTCTTTTATTGCTCTATCAGTTTCTGTTGAGCACCTTTGCTAGAAGGATCTTTCCTGTCTTGGACTCTCCTGTTTTCAGGTTGAGAACTGAGAATAATAGTCTCCAACATCACAAGGAATGAAGAAGGGTCACTCATCACACAGGTCTACAGTGTATTTGGAGATTCCTCAAATCCACTTATTGAAACTGAAATGGGTTTTCTCAGTACTTAACTCAGTTACTTTGTCTCTCCATGGGGATCCAGGGTCTTGCTCTGATGGGATTTGTATTTGCAGGTTTGGTGTGGTATTACTTTAGGCACCTGATAGAGACTGGGTTCTGGGAGGCTGGCTCTGATGCACTTCATATGTGGTTGGGTCAGGTAGGCTCTGAGGTCCAGTTCTGAGGAGGATAAAGGCAGCATGAATGGGGACTTGGCTGTAGTGGACTGACTGGGAGCAACAAGGCTCCCAAAAGTGCTGTCCCAAAAGAACAGAAGGGGTTGCTAGAGACATGCATTGTATCCATCCCCCCCCCCTCAAATTTGGCCAACACTCAAAAAAAAAAAAAAGTAAAGAGGGGTAATTTAGTTTTATTGAAATAAAGACTTCAGAAGATTGGTAGTAATTGTTCAATAGCTATCACCATTTATTAATATT
Source organism: Uropsilus gracilis (assembly GCA_004024945.1). Lineage (NCBI taxonomy): Eukaryota > Metazoa > Chordata > Mammalia > Eulipotyphla > Talpidae > Uropsilus > Uropsilus gracilis. Next base: position 105,455 of record PVHY01001682.1, read on the forward strand.
CATTTCACAACTCTGAGTAGCCACTATTATTGTCCTCATTTATATGAGGAAATTAGAGTTGAGAGAGTTAAATAACTTACAAATCACAAGCAGATAGGGTAGCCCTGATGAACTATAGGATTAACCCCAAATTGTCCTGCCTGAAGTTCTGTGATTGCAACAGACACCTCCAAATGCCCCTGGCAATGAATTAGTCAGAGCCTGCTTGCTGGTTTGATTTGTGTATGTGCTACTTATTTATTTCAACCATAAGCTAGCAAAAGTTTTTACATTTTTAGGTGACTGCACTTTAAATGGTGATTATACCTACCTATAGTATCCTGATTTTACCTCTTGGTTTGAAAACCTTGAAAAAAGTTTGCAAAAGCTTCCTCTAAACGATAGGGTTACAGTGGTTGGTAACAAAGAAATTTTATTCTAAATTAATAGAATGCCTAAAGTTTTGATGAAAACCATTGATAATGAGGCCTAAGCAGGTTAACACTCATTTAACTTCAGATTTTTGGAATTAATCTACCACAGACCAAACTTATTAAATGAATTTTAGCAAAATCTATAGGTCTTCAAAATCAGAATTGGTCTAATGTCAGCTCATCAGGATGTGCATGCCAAAGATAAAAATAATCTTGCTATTATATAAATGTTTCAAGGAGAGGGATGTATTGAAGGAGAAAGATGCAAGGAAAGATAATTACAATTAATTTAGAAGGTAGCAACACTGTTCTTGGAAGTCTTTGAGATAAAATAAGCTTTAATCTTAAATGAGATGTGTGTCCTGGGTATTGGTCAGCTGAATTGCCTAAAACCAGTCAATGCAAAGGTTTTTAAGCAAAAATAGAAATTTTAGGAAAAATGTGAGTGCCTAACAAATGTCTTCATACATTTTCTTATTCTTATCATGGTTATTTGGATGCTGATATTCATAAAGACTTTCTTTAGACACACGAATGACCCGTAATTTCAAAGTAAAATTTGAGAGTCTGCCATACCAATACTCTAGGGTAACTTATTGCATTTCAGGGAGCACAGTGCAGTCACCCAAAACAAAAGTGACTTTTAAAGCTGGTGTTTATTTTAATTAATGTTGATTTGAGTTCATCCATTAACTCTGTAAGTTTATCCACCCTGGTTTGCAAGTGGTAATCTTGCTGATCCATGAGCTGAAATTTGACTAGTAGTTATCTTTTGGTTCAGTCTTCAAAGGTAGAGTTGAGTAGACATGCTTCTTATTAGCTGGTTTCTGTCACTTTGTGATTAGAACATGATGCCTCCTGAGAAAGCTAATAGCCAGATAAGCTGCAGTGTGTACTGTATTATGCTTCAGAACAGCGAGGCAGTGGTTAACTACGCCCAGGAGCTGATAGATTCAAGTAGTTTATTTCTTCAGGCTTACAAATTTGATTACTATAGAGTACAAAGCTATTAAAAATATGACCTTTCTATTTTTTCATACCTTGGCAAAAAGCCAGATAATAACTTTGTTTGACTTGGTTAGTATGATAGAGTGCTTATTCAGATGGAAATAAAATGACTTTTCTTTACTGGAAATTATACCTTGAAGTCTAAATGTCCATCATCGATATAATTCACAGACAGACACGTTAATGCAAGCCTGAAAGCAGCTGAAGCTGTTAAAAAGAGAAGTACAGCCTTTCCATCTTCTCTAGGGGGGAAATGTATGCTTTTGTACAGATGTCATCAACTTAAAATGGTAAAAGGCAAAGCTATTGTTTTAGGACAAGTAAAGCACAAAATAAAAGGTGATTACTCTATATTATCAGCTTATCAAAATTTTTGTTTCAGTCTAAATTGCAAAATAAATTCTATTTTCTCCTTAGACTATTGCTTTCTCCTTAGAACCTTTCAATCAGGTAAAGCAAACACGTCTGGATACATCAACACAAGTTTTAATTTTCTAATTATAAAATATATAGACACACACACACCAACACACAAACCATTTGGTTTATTTTCCTAAATGATGGATTCAGTTTTGAAAGTCAATACCCTCGATGTGTTGCTGTTAGGGTTTGCAATGAGCAAGTGTAAGTGAGGGAATTTTGTCTAAATGTAATCTGGGAGGTAGGAAAATAGGTTTCCTCAATGTGTGTAAACAAGGAGAAAATGTCTATTTCACTACTTCCTGGAAGAACTTTATAAATATACCATTTTCTTTCAGGTGTAAGCACACAGGTTTCTATAGCTGTCAGCTTTTTTCTTTCATGGCAACTTTATAATAGAGCAGCAGGTTGGCTCTTATATGCCTCAGTCTGTGGAAATAAGTTTGTGATAGATTGGTTAAAAACACAAAAAGAACTTTTTTCTAAGACCTAATATTTTTATTATTTGAAATTAGAAAATCATGCAGAATAGAAATGTTGCAATTGGTGTGAAGGAGATTCTTGGAAGGAATGCCAAGGCTTACTGTGCCATTCATTCTCCTTGTACCTTCAGGATTGCTCTTCAAGTCCTTTATCCCCTGGTGCTAACACGCGTGGACCTTATTTTCACAATGCTCTGCTAGCAACAGCACCTGTGAACTCCTAGAGCCTCGCCCAACTCCATCTTGGAAATCAACTTCCTGAGGAGGGAGGGTAGCCGTCTTAGGCTCCTCATCTATCACCTCGGCACTAAACTTGGAAGCACACGGGAATGGACAGTTACAGATTGGAATTTTGTTTCATTTCTCTCTGTGTCATTGTACATAGTTCTAAGAACTGAGTCAAGTGGGAAAGTGAGTGTGGCCCCTCTCACTGTGCCACATAGAGGGTTTTATCTCACTCCTACAATGCTGGGCAAAGTGGTTGGAAGTACATTTCCATCTATTTACAAAGGAAATATACTTATGCCAGAGAACATGACCAAGATTTCTTCAAATAGGCTAAGGTAATTCAGGACATTCAACTCCTCAGTCTTTTTTGGAGAAGAGACCACAGGTTTATACATGGGGAAATTTGAGTGATTTAACCCAATGGGACAAACACACTGAATCTGCTAGCTCTCTGATGTCCACTGCATTTATCAATGTGAAACTGTGACTACCAAATAAGGACAGAGTACACAATGGACTACTTTTCTGTGATCAAAAAGGATAAACTCATTCAATTTGCAGCAAAATGGATAGAACTGGAAGGGATTTTTTTAAAATTAAGTGAGCCAGAATGAGAAAATAAATAACAGATAGTTTCACTTATATGTGGACTATAGAGAACCAAACAAAGATTCAGACAAAGACAAACCAGTCCTTGCAACAGACAAGCAAACATGAAAATAAATAAAAGAGGTGTGGAAAAGTCCCCAGATGCACTTTTGAAAAATCTACAAAATTTTAAACTGAAGAAAGTAAAAGTCTTGCACAATATCAACATCTGTGAGATTAGTTAAAAGAGTAAGCAGGGGGAAATTCACAACTTTAAATACTTCTATCAGAAAAGAAGCAAGGTCTCATATTAATAAGCTGAGCTTGTATTCAAACAGTGGAAAGTGGAGCAAAATAAATGAAAATATAATAACAGAACAAAAATTTCCGAAACAGAAACCAGCAAAACCTAAAATAAACAAAACTTAAATAAAATGGACTAATAATTAGGTAGACTAAGAAAATATACAAAAGACATAAATTAGTAATATCAGAAAGGAAAGAGAAAACAGAACTACTGACTACAGAAATGAAAGGAATTTATAAACAATGTGATGGTCATCTTTATGTTTCAAAATAAGACAGTTCAAAGAAATGGGAAGATCCTGGAAATGTAATTTCCAAAGTTGATTAAAGAAGGAATATAAATCTGAGTACACTCTAAATTAAAATCTTCCTCCTCCTAGATGAAAAAAAAAAAACAAAACAAACAGATGCTATCACTACATATTTATTTAAAACTATAAGAGCTATCTTTAACAAGCTCTTTTAGAATATACAGGAGAGGTTAACACTCAGATCACTCAGTAGTCCCAATTACCCTGAGAGCTAATACAAAGAAAACTATAGACCAATGCCTCTCATCTGTAGTGATGCAAAAACTACGAGCAAAACTTTATCAAACTGAATCTAGCCACACATAAAAAGTAAGATCTATGCCTGTAATTTAAAGTTGACTTAAGATTTGAAAATAAATTAAAGTAATGCACCATATTAATCAAATAAAGGTCAAATAAAGGTCAACAACAGTTGATCATCAGAATAGACAAAATTCAGAGCCCATGTATGTTTAAATGTCTTGATAATTCTGTGTAGAGGGGGACTTTCTCAATCTGATGAAGCCATATATGAAACCCCCATAACTAGTGCTGTATTTAATCATGAACAATTGAATATTTTCCCAAAAGATTGGGAACAATGAAAGGATGACCACTTTCACACATTAATTTCATATTGTTTCTTCTAACAAGTGTATCAACGAAACAGACAAGCAAACATGAAAATTCTCTAGGATAGAAAAAACAGAAAGAAAACTATTTGCAGATAACTTCTTTGACTTTTTGGCAAACTTTATGGTTGGTAGGATAGATAATAGAAGTATAAATAATTTTAACAAGATTGTAGGATATGATTAACATATATATGTTAAATGTGTCTTCATATGTCAGTAACCAACAATCTGAAAATAAGAATAATAAAATAGTTCCATATTCAAAATAAGAATATAGACCAGTAACTAAAAAACTGATAATAAAAATAAGAAAAGAAAAATGAGAAAAGAGTAAGAGTAATTGCGAATAAACAACAAAAGACAAGCAAGACATGTTTACTGGAAACAACAAAACATTGCTGAGATAATTTAACAGAAAATCCATGATTGTTGATTAAAAGACTCAGTGTCAAAATAACAATTCTACCCAAATTGATCAACAGATTCAATGAAATCGCTATCAAATCCCAGGACACTTATTTGTCATAGAAAAAGATCCTGAACTGATCTTAAAATATATTGGAAATATATCTAATAGCCAAAATGATTTTGCAAGATGAGAACAAACTTGAAAATTTTACTATATGTTCTCAAGATTTACTATAAAATCACTGAAATATGAATTAAAGAGAATTGCGAGCTCAGAATTAAATGGTCATAATTATGAGAAACTAATTTCTACAATGGTGGCCAAGACAATTCAATGAGTACAGAATGCCTTTTCCATAAATGGTATAGGGCAGTTTTATAATCATATTTAAAGAATGCACTGAGGCCCTTACCTTACACCATACGCAAACACTTAACTCAAAATGGGTCCAAAGGTCATAGTTAAAAATTGAGAACTTCTAGAAGACAAAATCTTCATGAGTTTGAATTTGGTAACAAATCCTTAAATATAGCACAGAAAGCGCTCCTTAAAAGAGAAATAGAAGAAAAACTAGCTTTATGAAATTTAGACAATTTTAAGCTTCAAAAATACCATTAAGGAAAGAAAAAACAAGCCTCAAACTGGGAGAAAATTTTTTTCAAACTACATATCTGATAAATATATCTAAAAAATATATAAATAATCTAACAACTCAGTGCTAAGAAGAGAAAAAATCAATAAAAAGGTGAGTAAAATTTTGAAGTCATAACACCAAAGAATATACACATAAAGGAATAAAAAACACTACATGCTTCTCACCAGTCACTAGAGCAAGGCAAATAAAGTAAGAATAAAATTTAACTATATTCCTACAATATAGTTTCTTAAAAAGATAGGAAATACCAAGAGTTGGGTACAATAGGGAGAGACTGGCTCTCTCCTGCATCTCTGAACTGCTGGGAGCAAAAATGATACAGCTATTTTGGAAAATAGTTTAATAGTTACTGAAATAGTGAAACACACAATGGCAGTGTAATAGTCATTCAACATCAGGGACCTACCGAAGAGGAATGAAATCACATGTGTGTGTATAGACATTTGAAAGAATGTTCACAAGTGCTACTCCCTTACAGCAGCTGCAGGAAGCACCGGTGTCCAACAGTGAGGGATGAACAAAGCTGATCAGTCTGTACCATGATGCATTGTTAAGCCAATAAAAGTTGTGAATTCTGATCTATGGGTCTCAAAAACACACTGAAAGAAGTTAGAAATGAGACATCTACATGTTTGATTCTATTTATGTGAATTGTGCACAAGAGGCAAAGATAGAGTTAACTAGAAGGTCTTTATGTAGATCCTAGGACTGAGGGTGGCTTAGGAATTTACTGCAAATGGAAAGGAAAGAACTTGTTGGAGTGGTTGGAACTGTTTTAAAATTGGGCAGGGATGATTACTCGACTCTATTCATTTCCTAAATTTATGGAATTGTACACTTAATACAGGTGAATTTCAATGGTACGTAAATTATATCTCAGTAATCCTGCAAGAAAGAAATTATATTCTACTATAGTTTCTATTGTGCCTCTGAATGCCACTTAGTCTGTTTTGCTTGAACAAAATGTAAACATTGCTGTTCAGGGAATATTTTTGTTGCAAAACCAGATTTCACATAGCTCACTTAAGCCTATATTTTGTCACTATTCACAGAATCCATTGTTGGCACCAAACCTCCCGCCTTCCCCAGGGTTCTCTAGGTGCAGCGCTGATTCACAGAATGGGTGGCTCCCAGGAACTAGCAGTCAGTCTGTCAGTTCTCTTCTCAGTCATTAAATAATGAGCAATTATAGAAGAGTGTTTCTGTTTTGCCTGGATTTCATAACTCCTTAAACAGATTAGAGTTCTTGTCCCCCTTCCTATAAAACCAGGGGTTCTGCTTCCTTCTACCTCAAGAATCCCCAGCACATGGGAAAAGCCTGATCCTTTCTAACACTAGTATGTGCAGAGTGTGAGGCTGGCAGTCTTATTCTCATTTTTATGCTTGACACAAATGAGGAACAACCAGGAGAAATTATTTGCCCAAGGTCACTAAGCTGCTTGACAGGGATTCAGGATAATGATGCAGAAGCCTCCATTTTTAAGCGTTAAGCACTATTTCAGACTCACCCATAGTTTCTGATGAACTATAGGTGCCAGTAACATTTTTTGCAGTGCAGTTTTCAACAGGTGCTTTGAATCACACCAATCACATAACTTACCATGCTGTGCTGTCCTCCTGTCTTCAAATGCAGCAGGGACTGTCGGACTGGTGTTTTCCAGACACCACTGACAGTTCCCAGGGCTACAAAGCACAGGTACTGTGAGTCTATAATCACAAGCTGAGTGCATCTTCAGGAGGTTATGACAATTCCCCACCTCAGAAAATAGCATTGATTGATATGTTTTTAAGAGACTGACATATGTAACTCTTTATTAAAAAATTATTAAATAACTCTTTGAAATAAAAAGGCAGTCGTGTAATTAATAGTTATGCACTACATGACAGCATAATTATTCATTACCAATATGCAGGAACAAAATGTTACTTCTAATTTCATCTTAAGAGTCTCTGAAGGTAAAAAAAAAGTGCTTTAAAAGGAAGTAAACTAGGAAGAGAAGATGGCTTTTGCAAGTACTTGAGATTTTTCTTGATTTAGAATAAAAAAATCTAGATTAGATGACAGGTGATGTCATGCTGTATTTATTTAAAGAGAGGCAAGGTAAGTGACAAAAAACATGCTTTCCTCAATAAAAATAAATTTTAAAAATACACATGGTGAAAAGTTTCTAGCATTTTTTTTACCCACTGCTGTTTTAGCTAAACATTGTTTTCTTATGCTCTCTGGAAAAAAGTGACTTACATTTTTTAGTCCAGAATTGGCAAAATATTTCTATAAATTATTCAGAATTAACGCTGAGTCCTGAGATCCACAGCCAAGAGAGATTTTCTAGATTGTTCTCTGTGACAGGAAGGAGTCAGATAAAACACAGCAGAGTAAGCTGACTGAACTCAGCTATCCAGTCCAGGCACTGACTGGAGTAGTTATACTGAAACTAAGTCAACTCTCCGTTATCATTTTAAGGGAAAATACTCTTCTGTGAGTAATTAAGAGATAGGCAGTAAATATAAAACCCAAACCACATGACCCTGTCTATGAATGTGATCATTGTGAGCTGGGGCTAGCAGGGGCCAGCTATAGGAACTGGGTTTTGTCAGAACTGAGGCCTGAGACAAGGATGACAGGAGACAGCCTCAGAGTTTCCTGGAACACTGGGCTTATGTTCCCTCTGCGTTTTGATTATGCGGTCACTGAATGCACATTAGGAGGCTCCACCTCCACCTGCTTCTTTGAGAATTGGGGAGTCATGGGGAGCATAATGGGTGGTATCCAGCAAGGTGGATAAGGCTGAAGATGTCTATGGATAATCAGATATCAGAAATGGTCTAGGATGATAGTCTTTGGTGGTTTGGGATCGAGGGGACTGAGTCCTCATTTCTCAAATGTCTGAAAAGTCCCCTGTGCTCAACTTCCTCTCTTTTCATTCTGCAGATTCTTATTAGTAAAGCCAGACCTTTGGCTCCTACCTTCTCACAATACCTACCATCTGTGCCTTTCTCAAACATATCCCTCAAGATCTCTTTCCCATACTCTCTGGAGTTGCTCTTATAGGGACACTGGACTGTCCACATGGATTTGAATCTAGCTCTGTCTTCTGTTTGACTTCCGCCTCTTACGTGACTTTCCCCTTGCATTCCTGGTCCTCTTCTACTTGACTCTTCCACCTGTAAGTTCCATTCAGTGTTCTGGGCCTGGCTCCAGAACAGGGCCTTGCAGCCAACATCTATGCAGACTGACTTCAACTCAAAACTTACAGTGACTGATTAATTTTCATTTTGTGATCACACCTGGACCTAACAGGGAAAAATAGCCTCAGTGACTTGCCAGTCCATGAAGAGATGGTGGTAGGTGCTCAGAGACATCCCAGATGTCTTGTATTCCTATGATCTATTCAAAGTTCCTCACAAAGTAGCCCACTTATTCAGAAATTGCCTGAATTTTTACTTTGTGTAACAGGATTCAGACATCTGTCCTGGTTATCCATCTTCATTCTCATTCATCAAATTCATTGTGTTTCTCCTTCAAATGATTTCCTCTTTCTGTTGTGCCCTCCTGTTTCTCTCTCCTTGCTTAGCTCCTGTCCTACCTTCACCCCTGGGCTCATCCATCTCCTGGTCCATGTGCTCCATCTGGGCGTCTCCTTGCACCTCTTGCATGTGCACAGGTAATAGGGCTTACCACTGGCCTCAGAGGCAACCCCTCAAGTAAATTGCTTGCTGCTCAAGGACTCAGACTAAGCTTATACATTTTAATAACTCCGCGTGCACAAGAAGGGACTGACGAGTTTTGAATTGATTTATTGATCTAGAGCTTGCTTTTCTAGCCAAAGTTGCTGAAGATTAGAATCCTGGAAGATTGTATCATACAATTTGAGACATAAAAAGAACTTTGGTGATCACGAGGTGCTTGATTCCATTCTGAGAGGACTGAGCTCTACATTCAAGAGGGTCTCATTTTGAGGAGAGAAGTACCTGGCTCTTTCTTCTCTTGATTGCCTTTCTGCTTAACTTTTTTTTGTCATTCTCTCCACCTTTTTACATTTGCTGGAGGTTAAATGACAAGACCCAGTGTCTAACAAACTAACTTGATTTCAAGTTTACAAACTCATCTTTGTAAAGAAACTTAAAGAAACTCTAAGTATGACAACTATGTAGAAGTTTGTCTACACATGTGATCCCACCTAACACTACTAAACATCTAACTGAACTAACTTGTTTGGGTCATCAGAGTAGATAGACATGCAAAGACACTGCTTATTTTACACATTGAACACTGAGTATAGGGACATGAATGCTCTCTGGATTTCTCACTCTGCATCTGCTATGTCCCTTGCTATTCTCTGGTCTCCTGCTCTCAGCTCCTACTCTCTCGATCACCCCCCTATTCTCCAACTCACTAATTGAAATAACACTATCTGAAATATAACTGCAAAACCAGGTACCTTTTTAACCACATTTCTTCTCAGCACAACATACCATAATACTTGGCAGCACTCAGAGTTATTATGACCCAGTCCAAGCACTTAGTCCCTTTGACTCCCCAACATTATCTTTCTCCCTCTCCACATCTCATATTTGTTTCTCCCACTCTGTGTATTTGCTTCTATTTAGCTTTCTTCACATTGTATTTTTAATATCACATGCATTACATACGTGGCATACACATATAATATAGAACATAATTATAAGTCTGTTTTGCTCCACCAAACTAACCGTCCAGAAAATAGAACATATTTATTTCTGTCCTGAGCCCTCTAACTCCCCTATGTTGCTTCCTGCCCAGGTGCTTGCATGATGGAGGGTTAGTCAATGTTAGGTTTCACCCCTTCATCTCCACAAAGAAGGGGAAATGTCTGGAACTGACATGTCTGGACCACATCTAATATGATGCTAATTTGCTGTCATAGTGATTTTGTAAATGGAGAATAGTCAGCCTGTTGAAAGGAAAACGTGAATCATGCGGGGTCACCCACCTGGAGGCGTGAACTGGCTACAGGTTGGAATTCTGGCCAATTGAGTGGTGAGAGCACTTAGCTTCTACACATTGTAAAGCCATGTACATCTAGCATTTTACTTTAGGAGTTAATTTACAGGCTAAGCCTGGTAAAGTTTGAAAGGTGCCCCAAGGCACACAGTGGCTGGATCTGGTGGAAATGTGCCATAAGCTGGAGCAAATCCCTCTGTCTTGCTGCCTCCTTGGCATCCCCCACCAACACTGCAAGCAGATCAATCACTTCCTAAATCAGGATGAATTAGAAACAGAACTTTCTTCCTGTAGGGCTTCCAGCTAGGGAAGCCCAGCAGTCAAATGCAGGTACCTGTTTGTCCTTCTTTGATAGGTTGGGCCCCGCTGTCGCCATGCTGTGGGAGACCAGAGGCATTGCCCATTCTACATGACAGGATCATCCTTGGAGAAAACGGCGAGGGGCTCAAAGGGATGAGAGTAAACTTACTAAGAAATCTGGTTTTCAGAGCCTGCCTTCTGCTTTTCTTGATATGCTTAGGGGGGAAAGACATGCTTCACACATGCATCGTGAAGGGCCAGCGGGGCCTCATCAGTGCTTTATGATAACCATGCGTAAATCCTCAGCGCGATGGGTTGTTCCATGATTAATTGCGTTCTGTCGACATTAGGCTGCGTTATTATCAGCTGCTTGCTGTTCAGCACTTGCTAGGCTGTTAATTATTGTTGTGTGGCTCTAAGGAATGTTTTCAAAACATTTTAGAATCCTGCTATAGTGATGGCACAGGGAGGGATTTAATAAGCCACTATTCTACATAAGAAAGACAAATAGATATTTTAAAACATGAACATAATTTTAATTATGCCCTTTTCTTCCCAAGCAATTGCTGGCAAAAATGTATTTCTAGCAGTCCACTGAATGTCAGTAGTGAGTCTTGGCTACCCCAGACTGCCTTGTTATTTTGCACATGAGTGAAAGGAGAACCCTCAAGGGCTATGAAATTGGATCACATGCAAAGGAATGGGTTGAAATCTTGAAGACAGATCTTTGCATTTATACTCGGACACGTATTAGTACACTGTCTGTGAACTGCAATGATACAAAAAACCTTTACTTACTGGCATTTCTACTTCTCATCTGTAAATAAAAGAGAGAAAGAAATTATGTCCATGCCCTTTTCTGAATTCTCTTTCCCTCCAGATGCTGTGCTCCAGCCCAGGCCATCATGTTACTTCCATGTTTCAAAGGACCCTGCTGATTTTCCTGTCAGTGCTGGACAAGTAGCTGGAATTTCACTATTTCATCAGGGACTTGGAGATTGGGATTAACACTAAGTATAAGAGAAAAGTGCAGAATCTTCTTGTTCCCAGGACTTCACAATGAATCAAGTGTCAGCTGTCATCACTGAAATAGGAAAATTCCTTCCATGAGGAAACAATCAGAACTGATGCCAGCTATTCACGAGGGTTTTCTTTCCAGTGTCCTCAATTAACGTGAAAATTCCAAGACTAAAGTGTGTGTTATATTCAGCAATTTTGAATTTTTCACATCTCTGTAATTATTTACTCCCCTCTACCTTTTTAGTTAGATATGAAACATAGGCCTCAACTCGAAGGTCTTGACCTGGTCAGTGAGCTGTCTGGAATGGACTGAGAACACAGAGCTCCCACTCTGGAGTTTTTCCCAGGGGGGTTTGCATTTTATTAAAGAAAAATTCTAAAGCAATTGAGTGTTTATTCCTTATAATACTGTTCATTTTGAATTCATGCTAAGTGAGCTCTTCATCATGATATTCAAGATGCACACATTTGGTTTCAAATTTATTTTCTCCAACTTTATTTCCTCTTTCCACTTATTTCTGCTTTATGGGTCCCTTTGCCCCTCCAAATAGCCGCTGAATACAGATATTTCCATTTCTGTTTCTCACCCTGTCATTCTATTTACTTCAAATCCTTTACAAGGTCTAACTCAGCCCTACCTGCACCCAGTTATTCTTGCCAAATGGCTGTCTCTCCTAAAACCTTCTAAGTTTAACTCTAGACACAATTTAGCACAAAGCAACAGATAATTTTTTTTTTCTTTTCAAATATTTCATGAGAGGAAGAACCAGGAAACACTTCCTGTTCCTCTACCTGCTGGAAGATCAGGAAGTAGACCCAGGCATTGCCCTGATGATACTAGCTAGGTTGCTCTCCAGTGTATACTCCATGGGGGTGAGCATGGTCACCTCACTCTTGGCACTATCCAAGGGCTGTCTACTGAGTAGAGAAACCTGGAAATAGAATAAATAAACTGAGAGGGTGGGGTCTAGTGGGACGCTGAGGTGATGATACATAGAAAGACGAGAAAGGGGAGTGAGGAGAGAGGAGCTTATGTATTCATTCAGCATCACCCCTTGAGTGCAAATCAGTGTCAGACCTCAGCTGGCCCTCCTTGGCCAGCCATTAGCACTTTACAGGTCAAGGCCATCTGGCCAAGGGCCTAAGTTTTACTGACTAGAGTTAAAGTCATTTTTAAGAGAAAATGACTGCTAACCAGTTTGATTTAAAAAGGACATATGTATTTCGCCACATGTTTAGCAAACATACACGCAGCTCCAACAATTCTTGATGTGTCAATAAGACAGACAAGGATTCTGTCTTCTTGAAACTTACATTCTGCTAAGTATGGGGCAGGTACACAAAGGTCTCAATGATGTCATTGACTTTTGTATCCTTGTGCCTTGGGAAGAAGGCTGTGTGTAGGGAGGCATTTTATACTTTGGGCTGTTAAAGTAAACTCTCAGTCTAAAGGAATGGATCACTTGCACTTCGGAATGTAAGAATCATCCTCAGTCCAACTATTTGGATCTTATTTGTTGACAGCAGTGCTGAGCTGGGTGGTAAAGGAAGTAATACATTATGGGTCAGGAAGCTGTGATTTTAAATAGAGGTGATACTAAAATAGACCTGTCAATTCATATTTCCACAAGGTGCTATGGAAAAGCTTACATGCAGTTTAGATTTTTGACTGAGGCAAATAAAAGAAAAATGTTTTTATTTCAATATAGCGTCCCTTGTAAACATTGCAAGAGAAGAGACTATAAGCCAGTTGTCAGAGGAATGATCCACCCCTGGATGTATGTGCAGATTCCACCCCTACTTCCATGCCAAAGAGATCTCAGACTTGGAGAACAACTCCCAGTATGCTGTTGCCAATTAGGGTGGCAGCATTTGGAGTGGGGGGAGGAGAAAAGATTACTTTGAGTCCAAATGGGTTGGAGCCCAGGAGGAGCCCAGGAGGAACCCAGAGGGACTGCACCTTACTCCCTCAAGACTGGTGCAGTCCTGAATCATTACATGGTCTTTCTTTCACTGAGAGGCAAGCAAGAGATAAGGTTCAAGGAAAGCAGGCTAGCCAGCAGCGCATGCACATATGCGAGGGGGATGTGAAATCGCCTGAAGTTAGCATTGTGATCTAGAGGACTATAGTGTTGTTAACCTAAACTATGATCTAAAGCTACATCTAATAGCTCTTTTTAGGAAGTAGTTCTTCATTCCAGGATTTTTGCCCTGAGAGATCCCTTATCTTACTTCCACATCTGTATTCTGGGTAAAAGACACAGGATTGACAAGTCGGAGACAGAGACAAACAGCATGCAGGAACCTGGCTTCCTCCATAGGGGGCTGCCTGGAGCTAGTGGCAGAGTTAAGTGCGCACGATGGGTTTATAAGTGAACACATGCATTCTCACTTTTCTGGCTTAGGTTTGCACCTGGTACTGCTAGGAGGATACAGGTGGAAAGAGTTATGTGGGAGAGAGACTTGTAGAAATACTTGGAAGAGATACCTGGGTGAGAAATCTGTGGGGAGGCTGTTCCTGTTCCTTATTTGAAGTGGTTTAGTTTGAATTCTACCCCAGTTCTCTGGGATTTGCCTAATTCCGTCCTTGCGGCTCTATGTTACACTTGTGGTTAGGTTTCGGGGCTCAGTGGCTTCTGGACTATTCTGTTTAGCTAGGCATTTTTCCATGAGCAAATGGATAATTTTTGGAGCTTTTTATTGGTAAACTACTATTTCAAATTCTTTCTTCTCTGAACAGCAGTTCTATTAAAAATGTATCACTTTAAAAGTATGTTTCCTTCACCTTTGTCCACACAGATGGTCGAATTCTTTTAGAATACTTACCTCTTAACAATTTGAGACCTCTGGTAACCCTGTGAGGTACAAACAGGTTCATCATCTAAGATTCAATATCTATGATTTCTAAAGAACTAAGACTCAAGACATACATGGGTGCTAAGAGCTTTCCCACAGGAATCTTGTACATGCTTATACACATCTTGTACACATTTTCTTCCCTTACTCCCTTTTTTGCTAGCTTCTCCTTCTGTAATGTTCACCAAGCACCCACTCCCACCAGACACTAAGGAAACAGTAGAGAGAAAATAACTCAGATTTCCTGTCTTGAAAGAACCTGACACAAGGATACTCTTATTACTACTAGAAAGTGTTATTTTCAGTGACTAAACAGGCCTGACTTGGATATCTGGTTTCTTCAAGGTTATATATTTTTTCCATTGAAGTATGTAAAAAAACAGCAAAATATGCTTACCATGGAAATCTAATAAGTAATGGTACAAAACTGGACTGAAGGGATGGGTGGATGGATGGATGGATGATTATATGGCTGGATGGACAGATAGGTCATGGGTGGTGGGGTAGAGGGATACAGCAGGTAGGTACATAGATGTGGTTATTTTGAGTAAAGTAGTATAATAATACATGAAGATGTAGAGCAGTAAATATTTTCCATTATTCCCCAGCTACTATATCTAGGAAGATGTGACTCTACTTCTCCGCCTTTGTTAAGGGCAATAGGTATTTTTAAGTGGTGATTTGTAGAAACTATTGTGAGAATTTAATCAGATTATTATAGTTATTTTGGAAATGTGTTGTGTCACAGAAATTCTAAATAACAATTATTCTCTCTCTTAAAATTATCACCTTCCTCTTCTGAAACTGCTACCAAAGGTGTCGATGAGTGTGATCTTACAGGGGAGCTTGCTGCTGTGTTATCTCAGGAAAACATTTCTACTTTTTGTAGAGAAAAGTGAAATGGTAATGATAAGACTGTAAGACATAATGAAATGCTATTGACTTTCAAAACTATAAATCTTATAAACAATAATATCATAATATACAAACTGTTTCTAAGTCCATAAAGGAATCTAAATGAGATGGTAAAGTCATAACTGTATTTAACATGAAGAGACACAACATACAACTACTCAACCACTTAAGTACTCAGAAACATGTACATGCACATGTACTTGTACACACAAATATATGTGCACGCTCATATCTATACACATCTAGTACATTCATGAATGTGTACCCCTACACAAAGGCATATATCAGAGCACTGGATTATGATTAGGTATTTGCCTATAAACTTGGTCCTACAGAAGGCTATGGAGTCCTTGTTCTAGAGACAGGTATGGTATATCTCTGAATAATCTACAGAGAAATAACCAATTTAGAACCCTGGGCAGTCAGGGACTGAGAGAAGATTCTCTAGGACTCTAGCAAACCAGAGAGAGACCACTCCTTTTCACTGACAATGTGTTTAAGTGGTGTTTCAATCTTCCAGATGGGCATTTACCAGGAACTCTTCCACCTGGGTGTTTATACCAGGTGAGCCTGACATATCGTTTTGTGTTATATAGTGTGGACTGGTTTCCAGAACATTTCCCATGAAGTTTGTTGACATAGTCCTTCCAGCTGGCACATGGGATACAATGGGAAGGTCTCCCAATGATTCTCCTGGGTTGCTGGGTGCTGCCCTGGAACTGTGGTCAAGGAAACTCCAGCCACATGCCCCTGTGCAACTGGCTCCCACTAAGAGGAGATGATTTAGAGCTCCAGAGTATCCTTTTTCAGGTGATACCAGAGTTAAGATCCTCTCCCACAGGGGCAGCTCCACAGGTTTCGTGTCATCATAGAGTAACCTCTCCAAGCTGTCCTCTTCTCCTTTTGCTAATTTGCTCTCCTTCCTCAGGGATGATCCACCCAGATCCGATTGTGTTTCTGTGTAGATGTTGCAGTGTCTTGGTGCCTGTGGGGTGACAGGCTTTCCTCTTTCTGTCCCTCACTCCCTGTTCTGCTTTCAGCAACTCTCTGGTTCTCCTAAAGCTGTGCCTCCTCCTTCCTCAACAAGGTCCTTCATGACCACACCAGACACCAGGCCTGCTCCAGAACCAATTTCCTCTATATTGCCAAGTGACATTAGCAGGACCTATCCTCAATATGATAGTTTAAATTTTAACCCAATTGTGACACTATTCTACTTTGGCACATGTCCTTTGGAAATCAGCCCACAGAGAGAGCACACTGAGGTGTTCTTTGGTGAAAGCTACAACAGGGACATTTCTCAAATTCCTTATATGTTTAGTTCAGGCTAGGAAGGTGACAAAGTTGTGCAAGTT
The DNA here is from genome assembly GCA_004024945.1 of Uropsilus gracilis. Lineage (NCBI taxonomy): Eukaryota > Metazoa > Chordata > Mammalia > Eulipotyphla > Talpidae > Uropsilus > Uropsilus gracilis. Next base: position 122,319 of record PVHY01001682.1, read on the forward strand.
GTTCTCAGCTCTGTTCCTTTAAGAACACAAAGCCTGACTTCGCCCATCTCCATGGAAGTCCTGTCCTCCCATGTAGCCCCCTTTGGACTCAGGGGTGAGTGCTGGGTGGGCCCCTGCCACCTCTCCAAACTGCGGGCAATGTCTCCCCCACAGGCACCAAGACACTGCGACATCTACACAGAAATACAATCGGATCTGGGTGGATCATCCCTGAGGAAGGAGAGCAAATTAGCAAAAGGGGAAGAGGACAGCTTGGAGAGGTTATTCTGTGATGACAAGAAACCTGTGGAGCTGCTCCTGTGGGAGAGGATCTTAACTCTGGTATCACCTGAAAAAGGATACTCTGGAGCTCTAAAATCTGGGGATCCCTTAAATGGGGCCCAGATAAAAAGGACACTTTGCCCACACTTTTGCCTGGCTCCCTTTGGGGAGCTGGGCTACCCATCTCTCTGGAAGCTCTGCCCTCCCATGCAGCCCCCTTCAGACTTGGACTCGGGGGTTGGGGAGGGCTGCTGGACGTGTGGACAAGCCAATGCAGTGTGGGGGAGGTTGGGCAGGTCAGGAGGAGTCACCCCCGCAGAATTCCAAATTCAGTCAACCCTCACCAGAAACATCTAAATCACTAATACACGTGGAGATGGAGATGAAGAGAAAGAAGTACAGCACGGAATAAGGAAAAATTTCAGATCTGTGGGACACAGGGCTGTGAGACTAACTACCGAGATGAACTATCTTAGAAATACAACCATTGAGGTCTCCATGGATGGGGATAGAATTTCTGGTTCAGAGAAGCCTTCAGTAAGAGCTTGAGACCCTCCTATTCCACGTGGAGAAGAAGGCCACAGAGATGGGCAGACCAACCATTTGCCAGATGACCTGATCAAGAAACTTTTTATACGAATATGGTCTGGGAGAAATGCTCCCAATGCCAGGACCAGAATCACAAAGCAAAGAAGCAAAATGTGACAGAAACTGGGTCGGAGCAGACAACCAGTAAGAAGAAGGAGGCACTGAAAGGATCCAAACCTGCATGAACTGGCTGCCTGCAACAAAGATACACCTAGCAAACGAAGCACAGGTCACTGTGTCCCAGGAAAACACGTCTACACCTGGCAAAAGAACATCGCTCCAGGTAAGAAAAGAAGAATCTAAGGGACTAAAACTTGACTAATAACTGGCAGTGAAAGAAGAGATGGAGTGGCCAGAGGGGTGGACAAGGGTAAAGGAAGGGAGGAGAAAACCCAAATTGGAAGGGGAAAAATGTAAACAAATCTTACAAAAGATAAAAAAAGAACAACCAAGCGTCCTGTCCCCTAGGCCAGAGGGTGCACAAATGCCTGGTCCAAAACCATGACCTAGTAGTGGATACTCCTGTCCAGGAGCAGCAGCTGTCTTTTTCCTCAGATTTACTCCAGCTGTAAAGGTGTTTGGAAATGAGCTCGACGAGCACTGTCACCCCCCCCCCCAACATATCCGCACTTTGTTTATGGTAATATTTCAAATCACTACAAGATCTTTAGAAGCAACACAATATACCTGTATGAGTTTTCCACTTGATACTTTAAAAAGTTATTTATAATAAAAAGGTTTTTAATTGGATTCGTTTCATGACCAAAACAACCAATACTGCTTAACAGAAAGTCATATCAAGAGCAAAAATTCATTACTCACCCAGTTTTAACCAGTTTAAATAAGCTTTTTGTAAAACATTCCTTACTTTTCAAAACAAACACTTCTTAACTTGTCTGGTCTATTTTCATTTTGGTCTACTCTCTGCCATAGCTGGACACAGTTAAGCAAACCTATTTGTATTTATAGAAGCCAATTTTCATTCAAACCCTTGAAGGTGGGTATAAACTTAAACACTTCTCCAGGATCCAATACAGTTAGCTAGAATAAGCATATTTGTGAAATTAAGAAAATCATATATGCATAAAAAAGTGTTTATGGCAATTGTAGTTTTACATTAATTTTATATAGACAGTCAGGCATGGAGGGTGTGCCTTTAATCACAGGCTAAGAAGGGAGGCCAAGACTAGGAATTGCTTGAGCCCATGGGTTTGAGACCCACCTGGGTCAACATAGCAGAACCTATCTCAAAAAATAGCTGGGCGTGGTGGCATGCACCTGTAATCCCAGCTATCTGGGAAGCTGAGGCTGGGGATAGCTTGAGTCTGTGGCACTCCCGGCAACATAGTGAGACTTAGTCTCAAAAAAAAAAAAAAAAAAGATTATATACTTAGAAGCCTTGATTTACATCATCCTTTGTTAAAATTCAAAAAATATGCATAATTTTAACAGCTTGAGAATAACCACCATTGTAACTCTTCTCATGGTAAAGGCTCATTCACCCCATCATCCAGTAAAGGTAGATTGGAGCTCACACTGACCTGAGAATTCCAGGTGTTTAGTGCTTGGCAGGTGGGTATCAATCAATTTAACAAAGGTGACACCTGAGACAGGTGGGAACCTCTGCACCCATCATCCTGCACCAACTGAAAAGCTTAAATCAGATCCACTCTTGGGAAGAATGGAGCCCAAGTGGTTCAATTCAGTCTACACTGCCCCTCATTTTATAAAAATCTCAAAATAAAGTCTCCTCCATACTGTGTGGATGGTCCCCCACCTCCCAGGAAATCCTCCCAGTTTGCCAAGCCCCTGACTGTCTGTATTAGTGGTCTGGTGTCTCTCACAGATTCTAAAAACTCAAATTACTCTCCACCTCTGTCTTTTTCCCATGGGGTGATTTTATCTTCCACGAATGTTCCTTCAAAATGGGCTTTGATTCCCCCTTCTATTCATCTCTGGGTCTTTTGGTGTTGTTCAAATGCTCCTCCATCCCCCTAACCTACCAAACAACTAGAAGAACATTGTGGAGAAAACTTAAGTGATTAGAAAAAGTAGTGGAGACTGTGAAGAAGTGTAAAAGGAACTGGGTGCTTTTCCCAGGGGTGCGCAGGTATACTTGGTGGCAGGGGTGTTTCCTTCTGAGATTTACTTTGACATGGGAGTGGGGAGCACAGGTTGTCTCTGGTAGGACAAAGGTTAGGACACCGGCAAAACCAAAACAGAAATCAGGGACCGCTGACTTGATTGTTTGAAAGCACAAAAGGAAAAGTAGCCAATTTAATGTGGGGATACTCTATTCTAAGCAATTCCTGGAATCCCCACAATTAGTACTGCAGTTCATGCAAGTGACAGTGCCAACCAGGGAATTTTGAAGACACAATATTTGAATTTATTCACTTTGACTATATATAGATATATATGTATACATGAATACATATACACACATTATATAATAAGGTCTTAAAAGCATTTTCAACTAATAATTTTTGGCACTTAGAGGAGTAGTTTTTATTTTCTGAAGAATGTCATTATGATTTAATACTCTTTTATTATTAAAAGACTATTGTTTGAAATCTTGTAGGAAAGTGTTCCCAGCAGGACTGAGCTAACAGGGGTCCTGCTGAATAAGCTGTTTTATTTAAAAATATGGAAATTTCTTTTACAAATGGATCTCCTATGGTACCATCAGACACTCACTGTCTGATGATGTAAATCCTGTCTCTATTGGATCTTTTCAGTTCTGCATCAAGACAATTTCAGAATGGGAGAGTAGGAAGAGAAATTGGACAAATTGTATTTCTTGCATGCTTGTCACAAGTTCCATTCCTAATGATGGCATAATGTCTTGATTAGAGCTATAATCCCATAGGCTCCCTAAATCTTGATTACTGGTGAAAAACTTTAACATTGCTCTTGAAAAGCAAGTGTAAATAACAGATGGTGAGTTTTTCTTAAATAATGATACTGAACTCAATGTTTCTAAAATTTTCAAATACTTTTACATAAACTAATATTTGTTCCTTCACACTCAAAACGATGTAGAGAAAATACTATTGTAACTTCATATCCTCTGTCAGTGTACTTCTCTATAAGAATACGCCCACAACTCTAGAACATGTTGTAGTTTAAGTGCGGTGTCACCATTCCTTACCTTCTCATACAAGGATGTGTCAATTACTCTTAGTCACTTAGCCTTCCACAGGGGGTGGGGGTGGGGGTGGAGGGATGGGGGGGGGCTATGATTATACAAACAAAGTAAACCTCCTATGTCTCAGGCAGATCCCTCATTCACATGTGGATCATTTCTCTGAGAACTTTTGTATCGGGGTGCCGGATGGAGAAATGGAAATGAAAATAACAAATTTACTTGTCTGGTTTTGAAAAGAAAATCCAACAAATATTTTCACATGAGCAAGGCAGTTAGTTTCCTTCGCCTTTAGATAAAACCTTTGAGGTTTGGGGAGAGAATGGGAGTTTGATGACGTTGGAAGTAGCTTCAACCTGGAGACTTGCCATTATACTTCTTGAATTACCCTGCCAAATTCAACGCCCAATATAAATGAAGCAAGTTTTAATCATTCTAGGAGAGATGGGCGACAGATGTAGATATTACACTTCAATATATGGAAATAGCCTCAAAATGTCATTAACTTTTGAATTAACAATGAGCCTTGATTGTTTGAGAAAAGGTGACATATTTCCCCATTTAGAGTTTAGGACAAGAAGTTAATTTAAATGCCAAAAGTACATATATTTGAGTAACTTGATGTCAAATAAATCTTTTAGCATTAATATAAAAGTGGCATTTATAAAAGCTATAATGAATGTAGCCAAAGGCATGCTTTCTTAAACAGTTTTACTCAATAGAGACCTTATAAAGCTTCATTCTATTGTTCTATTTTCATTAGTATTTTTTTAGGTCAATTATAGCAAAGGATATATATTTCAAGTTAACATTTAAAGAGCACTGACTGTGGAGCAGTGTTGTTCTCTGGGCTTAGGTCTGTTATATAGTTTCTTGCAAGAACAACTGTGAGCAGATAATTTTGTTATCATCATTTTCCAGGTGGGGAATGAGACACTGAATTAAGTAATGTTTCTGAGGTTACATCTTTAATAAATGTTGCTGGTCCAATCAATTCCACCTATAGTTCTGGAGTTGGGAGCCTCACTGCTCTGTTGACAATATCTACATCACCAATAAGTGACACCTGCACTAAGCCAGGAGACGGCTGATCTGCCATCCTTCGTATTTTCTATTTCTTAACAGAGGTGCTAGGTGTGCATGTGTTTTTACTACCTGCATCCACCTGGCCAATAATAGAGCCTCTTCTTGTATTAACAGAGGCAGAGAGAGAGAGAGAGAGTGAGAGAGAGAGACAGACAGACAGACAAAGAGAAACCGAGTGAGAGAGAGCTTGGTCACTCCCCTTGGTCACACTGTTGCCAGCAGGGAGGGAACAATCCTTCCTCCAATTTTAGAGTGGGAGTTGCTGTTCCCCCTTTGACAGTGTTCTTGTTCCCTGGATTGACCAGTGGTCACAGTTCCTCGGTAACTAACTTAGAGCTTGTGCTGTGGACACTAGCTGGCTGGAGAAGCTGTCCGTATAGCTACAGGGAATTGCTGTAAGTATAGGATTATGCTCATCTTTTCCCCCCACCTGCCCCTGATCTAGACTACCTGAGCTCAGTGTGATGAGGAAATACTTGCTCCACAGTGACAAAAGTGAACTGTGGTACTACTGTGACATCTGACAATGCCTTAACATTACAAAACATTGGGAGACTCAGGAACAGCTTCTAATCCCCAGATTGTCCCTTGGAACAGAGTAGCCACTGATGTCATTCTATGTTCTAGTGACACTTCAAACTCCCTGGGTACCAGATTGTGCCGGGGTCAAAAGAATGTGAACCCACTATTCACAAATGCTCAGATGCTACTGACCCAGGAAGTTAGCTATGCTTATACATCTCCAGTGATGAGCAATCCGTTTCCTCCCAAATGTGTTACATCTTTCTTTCAAGGAAAACTGTTCTGTCTGTGGGCAGTTTGTTAGAGATTTTCCTTTGCAGAAATTCAGCTTAAACATAGACCCTAGTCTATGTTTGCTTGTCACAATCTAATGCCTTAGATTGAAGGGGTAAAACCTAAGCACTCTCCTCATAAATGCTCAGTTCTTCAATGAATACAGAGGCAGGTGGGGATGTGGGACAGTATTCTTCCCCATTAATGTGTGATCAGTAATGTTGAAAAAAAAAGATAAAAAAGATAAAAACCAACACTAGCTTTTACTGAAGGTTAAAAAGAAGTGTCAAAACTTGCAGCTTATCACAGCTAAAGGGCTTGAGTGACCTACTAACTTTTTGAATTGGAATGTGAGAAAAACACAAGAGACAAACAATAAAAATGTTGGATGCTTTAAGTAAACAAACATGTAACTTGGGGCAAACATTTTATAGGTAAAACAGCAACCAAAATTACTCTAATATTACCTGGGAGATTTGTAGGGCTGTGTGAGACTTTTAATATATTCTACATGCATATCCCCATATTATTGATAGATATTTTACGTGTGATCCTCTAAAACACTATTAAACTATAAAAAAAATTTGTCTTTATATATCCATTGAAAAAATTATTAGTGAAAGAAGCTAAATTTGAAGAGAAGATGAAAGCAGATAATGAATGTCACTAACAAAAAGTAAAGAATATGAGAAGAAAATTTCAAATGAAATAGCAAATTAATGGCACTCTGATTGACAGGGCCCAGGTTGTCTTTTCCTTCTTTCATAAAATTTTATTTACTTATTATTAATTTGTCAGTGGTTTATATGCCCATATGACCTCAGGGCTCCATTTTTACTACTCCTCGTGTGTCCATGCTTGCTTACCTCCACCAAAGCTCCAGAGAGCAATACCAGGTCCCCTTCCTTCCCCTCTTCTCTGCTTCCTCCTCCCATTCCTACTGTCAATTTTTTATTAGGTTTAAATATTTCCTTGGTGTGCTGAACCAATATGTTTTTTGTTATTTATATTCTGGAGATAAGTGGAATCATCTGATACGGGCTTTCACTTGCTGAATTATTTCACTTAGCATTAATCACCTCAGGGTCCATCCATTATGTCTTAAAATGTACTATTCTACCTTTTTAAATTACCTGAGGAGTATTTTCTTATTATAAGGAAAATTTAAATCAAAACCACAATGAGATGGCACTGCTCCTCTGTGAGAATGGACTTCTTTTCTTGCAAAAATAGTAAAATTCCCAAATTTATTCCTAGCTAAAGTTAATATATACTATGAACCCCCGAAAATTAATTTTCTTGGGTGAAAATGATTGTTTCTACCTTCATGCTTTTTGAAAGATAATCAACTAAATTCAAGGAAAAAAGTTCAATCAATTGCAAATACATATCCAGGAAAAACTACCTATAGTTAATAAGATAATCATAAGTTACTAATGTTCGAATTTATGATTTTTTCAGTAGTTGACATGAGGGTATGCAATTAAAAAACTCTTAGGGCACTTAATCTACATGGTCAGGGAATGAAATCCCTCCAAAAGGTGATGGAAGCCAAAAGATTTCAATCACAGCAACATTGCAAAATGGGTTTGTTCTCACCTGGCCCCAATATTTGCTAACCTAGTGAGAAAGAGTTTCATTGGTTATTGAAATTTCAAAGAAAAGATTTGTGGGACAACCTGGTATTAGTTCCTAAAACCACATCAGTTTTTTTTTTTTTAAACAATGTATTTTTAAGTGAAAGGAACAGCTGGCACTTCTTTCTAGGACAGAGGAGCTACTAGGGTTTTAAATGGAAAATCACCTGCAGTTAAAAGAGAAGCAGGAACTATATTTTATTAACTCTTGGGAAGCATGTGTCTTAGAATGGGGGCAGTTTCTTAACATCCCTCTCATCTTTGTTTTCAAAGTACAGCCTAAGATAACTGTGACTGGGGGTGCACTTGCGCATCGTGCTGATTAATCAGCCAAGCATCCTGCCTTTCAGCTTCCCCAATCAGCCTGCTCAGATGACTTCTCCATAAATCTTTCTAAAAATCTGCTCCAGTAGTTATAAATTTTTATATACTTCACCTCCATACAGATAAATTTGACATTTATTATGTTAGTCTTGATTTTTTTTTTAGATCACAAAGACTTATTCTTCATTTTTCTATCATTATTGACATCTTTCTGAGAATTTGGCCCTAAAGCTTAGCAATCAAAATCAGATCCTGCATGAAATCATAAACTCCCAAAGGAAACAGATTTTGTCTGTGTTATATCAAAAGCGCTCAAAGCAGTTCTTGACATAGTGACTAATTATTTGCTGAATGGACATCAACCCATATCTCTTAATTTTGAATGTTCATGTGTTCCATGAACTTGACTCTAAGAAGGAGATACAGACATCCTCTTACTCTTTGTGTCTATGTGGGGTGCTGTAAGTTTGGTAAAAAAGTCTACAACCAAAGGCAGCAACATACATGTTTTATAAAATATTATTATATAATTATCATATATAAACATTTTCTAATTTTTATATATCAAATTCTACATTATTGTCAATTAGATCGCTTGATTAGTATAAAACCATGACACCAATCTATTTTACATGAAATAAGAATAAGAGAAAATTTATCTATTGGAATTATTTGTTTAAAATAAATGCAAAGTCAGAAAGAAAAAGACAAAAACCAAATGGTTTCACTCATATATGGGACATAGGAAAAATAAACAAAAAGCCATGAGGAAAAGGAAAAACAAGCTAACAACCAAACTGAAGTACACAACTCGGGTGGGGGGTGGGAGAGGGTGGGAATGGTCAGGGAGGTAAGGCGGTGGGCAAACCCCAGGGATTATAAAGACGTGAATTTTATATATAAATAAGTTGTAAAAAAAAGAAAATAAATGCAATTTAGTTCTGGTTTGTCATGATATCAGATTGACTCATAGACATCCCCCATAAACACAGGTCTGTTTAGACGTTGAATTATATACATACTCACATGTGTTCACACACATTTACACACTCATATTTCATGGACATACCATTCACATAACTCATACCCATAAACACTCATGGTTATATGCACATATGCACTCACACACGCTCACACATAAACTTTGATGTATTTACACATATACACACTCAGTCTCTTGGCTGTGAACCATAGGTTGTCTCTGAGGAAGACACACAGGCAGATTGGCTCCAGTACCTATTGCTCTAAATAGAGGAAAACACTATCCTGCTTGACCCTTCGAATGATGATCAATTTAATTATCAATGGTGTCATTAGTCTCTGATTAGCAGCATGTGCAAACCCAGAGCTAAGCATCTGATAGGCATCATCTCATAGAATCTTCCCACTGGACAAGGGCACTTCTCCATTTTACAGATAGAAAACCAAGATGTGACATGCTAAGGTGGCACAATTAGAATATATCATTCAGCTCTAAGAATTTTTAGTATGTCTGTTTTATCTAATGTGCTACATTTTCTGTAAAAGTGCCTAAAATATAGCAAAAACTCAAGTACAGTATTCTCCCTTATCTGTGGGGGATTTTTTCAGGAACTGTCTGAAAAATTGATAGTTCTGAGACTTTTCTAGATTGTATTGTTTCCTGAACATGCTTACATATGATAAAGTTTAATTCATAAATTAGACACAGTAAAAAATGAACAAAAATAACAGATAATAAAATGGAACACATAACAATGTATTATAATAAAAAGTACATGAATATGGTCTCCCAGTCTCTCAAAATACCTTATTGTGTATAACATTTTTGGACCATGGTTGACTGTGACTTACTGAGACTGTTAAGGATATAAAACAAAATCTTGCAAGCAGGACTAATAACTCTTTATTTGGAAGTACTGAAATGTTCTTTTTGCAAAGTTTAATATAAAGTCTTTGTTACTATAAACCTAGCCATGTGGAGATTGAAGGTCAGTGACTTAATTGCTCCTTCACACTCACTTTTGTGTCAAGCACTACAGCTTTCCTTCATATTTGATACATATAATTCTTCCAAAACAGAAGGTCATTCCAAGGGTCTGGTTACTAGAAGTGTGGCTCATGGTGAGGTTTGAATTACCTCAAGATTTAAAACAAACAAGCAAACAAGCAAACGCAAAAACAACTAACACTTCCAGTTCACAGAAGGTGCGGAAGCATGTGTGTCGATGAGGTAGAAGAGGGAGGTCCATGGCCTCTAAGGAACAGGAAAGATAAGCCACATCCAAGTGCCGCCCTTCTTGGACCAACGACAGTTCACGGGGCCTCCTCTCCTCATCTTTCTTTGCTGGCTACCTCTGTGTCTGAGAAAACCCAACTTCAGATCACGAAAGCCAGCTTTTGAGAATGCTTAGGACCTTGTGGTATAACAGTGATAAGGTGCCTGATGGGCTCCATGGGTCAGCTGAAATCTTCCTTTTCAAGAACCGGATGCTGCAGGAGATCAGCCAAGAGGACTCGGAAGCTGCATGGTCTGTGGTTCATTACAAAGGTTTATTAAGGAGCCACCAGCAGCCCACAGGAAGGCTCCCAGCTCCCTCTCCCCTTGGCTCAGGAGACATAAACACAGCAGGTTATCTCAAAGGCAGGGCTGGAAACAGCTAATGCTGGAAGATGCGACATTCATTGTGCCATTTACACGGGCTGAGAATAAATGATCAAATTCCTTGTGTCAACCACAAAGAGCTCAAGTATAATTTTTAAATGCAGGAAGTATTTCTCCAGGGCTTTGATATTTTCTTCCTCCAGGCCTCAGCAGCATTTGCGAGCGTGCCAAGTTACGCCACCACTGATTTACTGCGCTGGGAGCAGCACTCCATCAATGTCCCTTAGCTGCCACTGCCACCAAGCTCTCCCTGTCCCCGGGCATCTTGCTTACAGAAGAAAATTATTCACTTGCTTGTATGTTACATGCAAAACAAACTATTTTTAGCTGCCTACATCTATCACCTCACTTGGCTATCAAGGCTTAGTTGGGGGAGCAGAGAGAGGGAGAAGGACAAAGGAGGGGGGAACGGGAACGCTCAAGCTTTTCCTTGAAAAGCAAAATGAGCGCACGCCGCCACTGACACAGGTTATCATAGGTAGTGACAGAGAAATGTGCAGGCTGTTCCAATTGCTGTCACAAGAGCTTTGTCTTGTCCTGCCTGGTACCAGCCTAGAGTGGACAGTCAATGATAACGCTGGTGTGCTTGCAATTTTTCTTGTCTGCACAAGAGAAGCTCCACAGAGTTCTCTGCCACTGATGGCTTTCACATTTTTAAAAAGGGCAGGAAGCCTTTGAAATGACTTTTTGGATATAGTGATAGATTGCGTTGGCATCAAGCTTCTTTTTTGAGGTTTGGAATTTTCACTTTGTTAATGTTTATTTTATGACATGAGATTTCGTTCTCAGAAATATGGTGCCTAGAGATTCTTGAAAGGTGACTTTGTGATGCTAATTGTAATGCCTCACAGGTAAAAATACTTGTAATGTCTAAGCAAACACCCATAAAAATTTTCAGGCAGAATATAAGATACTAATTTCTGGTTGAGTAGAATGTTTACCTGCTTAGTAGATGTAAAAGAAAAAGATATTTGGCAAAAATATGAACACATGGAAAACTGGCTTCGAATAAAGAGCCTGAAAGAGGCTGTACGTGATTAAAGAGTGATCAACAGCAGGAGTGACTCAATGCTAAGATGAAACACTGCTGGCCCGTCTTCATTGGAAATAGCTACTGGATTGGCTCTAAAGTCTCCTGTGGGTCTATACTAACAGTGCTTAACTAAAGGAGGGATCAGATGGACTCTGGGTTGGAAATGCTTGCAAACCTTTAGGACCTGGAGAAATGCATGGCTGGTGAAACAATCAATGCCCCATCAACATCATGCAGATGGTAGAATATATTAGCATAATTAGTTAGCAGATAAAAACCTTTAACTTGAGATCTTGAGTTAGCAAAAAGATAGCATATACCTAAAGACAACATATACCTAATCTTGGTCAAGAATGTTTGCTTAAAAAAGCAACCTCAAACAAATCTGTGATTGATGTGAATGTCCTTCAAAGTAGTTCAAAGACTGATGATGATGCTGTTACATCTAATTCATCTCCTCTGAGTCCATAACTTTATATCATCAGGCTGCTGGTTTCATTTTTGTCTACTCTTCTCCACCTGGAAACTCAGTAACATTACACTGCTAACTGTCTCTCCTCTCCAATTTGCTTTAGTGCTCACCTGCCAATCCTCAAGATCAATTATTTTATTTGAAAGATCTTTTCCCATTCCTCAGTCTGCTTCATCTATTAAGGTTTGTTCATTCACAAATTCAAATTAATCACTCACAATCACTTGTTGTGCAGTGTGGGGTGAACTCCATCCCCATCTCTGGGGAATTCATCTTAATGGGGTGACAGACAGACATTAGACAAAGGTCTCCAACCATGAAACACATCAAGAAGGAAGTCATGGGCCCTCAGCTAAGGCACCAGCCTTCTTCAGGAAAGCCTAAGAAAGGCCCTAGAGGGAGTGTGTTTTAAGATGACTTCAAAAAGCTAAGTAAGGGTGTCTTGGGTTTACTTAAAGTTCCTAAGGGATTTCCATCAGCACTGACGCATATTTACTGGCATGGCCTTAAATCTGTGTAAATGATGGGTCTATGCTAACCCGAATCAGTTTCCCATCACTGCTGTCACTTTAACCAGACTAGGTTTCTTGAACATTAACAAATAGACCCAGCCTTCTTCCCGCCACATGCACCCAGACTGCACATTTCCAAGCAACTCTGTTCGTTGTACACATTTAGATATAGCCCAGGTCCTCAGGCAGTGAACAGTGATTTTATTAAATAAGGAGAGAGAACATACATATTGGAGACAAGCCCTGATGACTCCGGATATTTATTCATATTAATAACAGGGTCTTGTCTTTGAGGGCAGTGGTGGGGTGACATGGTTTGACAGCCTGATGCTCTTACAATGTTGACAGTGGAACCCACAAATAATTATTTTGAACCCATTGGTAGAGAATGGCAAACTTTCCAATCTGTGGGAGCAGCAGTCTCAATTCAAAGGGGGTGGAGATGCCGTTCCATTCCTGGAGTCGAATAAATTTTTCCAAATCCCAACATGCAACAATCCCTTCATTTCTAAGTTCTCTACCCCAGACCAGCCTGCTGTCTCCCAGGCAACCCCACCTTCATTTTAATTTACTTGAATGTGTGGTGGGGGGACATGGTATGTGATTTGAAGAGCTGGATGCTCATGTAGACCAGGGCCAGGTGAGCGGTGAAGGCTCTTCTCAGTGTACTGAGTTGTGCTCCTGTCCTTGATATTGTTCTGCCATTGCCAGTGTGCCTAAACAGCAAGTAGTTGCATCCCTTGATTCTAGAATCCAGTGGTCTTATAGCTGTCAATGATGAAGGCTGGTGAGAAATTGTCCACAATTTGGGGAAGTTTGAGTCCCGAGGAGCAACCTGCATTAACAGGTTACAGTAGGGCTTGCAAGGTTTCTGCCATCACTGCTCATATTATTTATTGTAGCTCCATGTTGCTTTTGAGGCATAATTTTAAAAGGCAAATTACTGTAGAGACCCTTACCACGATAAATGAATAGTTTGAGGCTTTTTACTCTTAATGCCTTTTTAAGGAACATTGGTAAGAAGGTGGTTTAGAGTTCATTGTAGAGACCTTATAGGGGGAAAAGAAAATCACAAGATTGCATGAGCTGCTAATTTCCTTAATCTGTGGATTTTGTAACTACTGGCCCCATGTGAAACAACAACAACAAAATTATATTTAATTCTATTTATTTAGAATATATCAGAACCAGAAACTTTAATTTATAAGCCTGAAATGCTATTAAGCTGTTGCAGGAAATTCTACATATTCAAAATGTGTATGTTTTCCCTGAGAGGAATATAATTTAGAGAAATCCAACAAGAATGGGATTTAAAGTCATACGGGCATGTTAGCGAAAAGCCTAGGAAACTGAAAACATTTTTACAGTTAAAAAACCCCAATTCCTTTTTCTTATAAAAACGTAGCATTTGTGTAGCCCTTTAAGCTTCTGGAGATACTTAGGTATCTTATGTAGACGTTATGTATTATATGTGTTTATACCATGTCTCTGCTGGACTCATTTCCTTTACTTCTTAAAATAATTCCTCTTCCTCATGGATCATTCTTTCCATATGAGAGCAGGAACCTGGACATGTTTTATTTTCAGTGGCTCCACTAGCAAAGCCAGGACCCTGCACACGTTGAGTTAACTGAGATGAAACTAGAGACAACTAGGGATTAGGGAACAGTTTTTTTTTTTTTGTATCCTTTTATAGGAAATATTTGTTCAGTTTTTCTCATCCTATTTCCATTGTTTTATCAAATAAACACATTATGCTTTGATTTATTGCTACATTCCCTGAGATCTGTTAACTTAGGAAACAAATGCGTGCACAACAATGCTTCCACAGGGGTCTTCGGCACACAACTTTGAATCCTCATGGAAGCATCTGTTTACACAATCAACCTCTGCTACTATATGAGTTACCTTTCTACTTTACACACACATGCAGACAAGAAATCTATAGTGACAATGAAAACAAGATCTGATAACAGGTATACCAATATCTCAGCAGCACAAGCGACTCATTCAGTATTTATATGCCATCTGTGTTAAAGCATCTCCTCTGCAATGACCGTATGTTAGTGTCACTGCCCTGTGGAGGACACTGGTATGACATATTTACAGTGAGAACGAATGCTCAAAACATTTCAATGACTTGTGCAGTGTCAGGCAGCTATTCAGGGGAAGTATGTGACTCATTCACCAAAGACTGGGTTACCCTCATGAACATAAATCTCTAGAGCACTTTATATGAATATTCTCATATTTAATAGAGTAATCTTGAGAAAGCCGATGCCCAGGTGAAGTATAGAAAGTCTGTAAAAAGTATCTGGATACATGGCTGCTAAAATCAGAGGCCAAATTTCATATTTGAGCTGAGCCACTTTGATTTGAAATTTTTTGTTCATATTTGGTGAATTTACTTGTATAAAACAAGCTTCAGAGAAAGAAGAATGTTTTCATGGCTTTTGAAATGTTCTTTGTAAAGTATTAAGTTTATTTCGTATCATAGATTGATAACACAGATTTTTCTAAATCTTTTTTTCTAAATCCAATAGTCTTAGTTTACTATCTCCTCCATTGTCAATAATAAGTTTATCTAACTATACTATTTTCACAAGTACCCACAGGGAATGACCTTTTCTTCCCTCACCTATATATATTTTCCCTATTTACCACATTTAATCTTTCCTGACCATTCTCACCTACAGTAATTTCACCCTCCTATTGTCTCTATTTAGCACCTATTTGTACCTTAGATGTTTATTTTTAGAATGTAGATTCTTTATTCTTTATACACATGATTTAACTCTCTCAAATATTTAGGCTGCTAGAATTCTGATGTATTGACTACTCTGGAAGAAAGAATCATGTGACCTGGGTGAAACAGACACCCACCCTCAGTGGAGAGGTCAAGTACTCCAGGTGCTTGACTGAAGCATAAGGAGGGGGTGATCTCTCTAGAGAAGGTGCAGAAGGCTGGTTCTAGCATTAAAACAACCATTTAGTTGTCCACTAGTTTGCTGGATTTCGGTAGCACCATTGTTTAAATAAAAAAGTGTATACATTGACACAGGCAAAATAGTTCCTTAAGTTCTAAAGTTCTCAGACTTGCAATCATATCTAATTTTTTCCCAAATCACCTCAGAGAATTTCTGGTGGTTGCTAGCTTCCTTTGGGCAATGGCTACAGATATTAATGGCTTGACTTAGAAAGTGTTCTCACCCAGCTCATGGTCTCACAAGCTGACCTTCAAAGCTCCACTGGATTCAGTCCATACTTGATTGGACTGCTGGGAGAGATTGCCTTGTATCATAATTACAGACACAATGATAGACACTCAAAGGTTCTTTCCAATATCACATCTTGATGGACGATTTAAACTGTGTTTATTTACTGTGCTTTTTCACACAGAGGGAGCACCACAGATATTGTGGTTACTCAGGGACCTTTATGTCACAAATTTTTTTGCATCTTTTTTTTTTGAGCAAGAGGCTAAATGGCAGATCCACTCCAGGAGGATTACAGGCTGCCTTATATATTTAGTTTTGGTATGTTTGGCTGGGGCGGGTGGTGGGTATAGGGTGGTCACATTTGCCAGAAGCTATTCTCCCTCGTTCTATGTCACTCATTCAAAGCTGAAGGAAATGCACAATGTTCCAAGAAACTGCTTGTGCTAAGTCAGGTCCACTTTTATGAGGAGGCAAAACACTTTGACCAGATATTTGATATTCCAGGGGTTATGATACAGGAAAAGAAAACAAAAGGGAGACAAATGAGAAATAGAGATGTGGCTTCCTAAGTAAACTTCAGGAGGCAGACTCAAAACACAGATTTGAAAAATACAGCAGAAAAAGGTTTCTGCCAAGTCTCTTTGTGGGCTTCCTTGAACCCTCTGATCTGAAAGTGTCAGATACCTAACCAGCTGCACCAGAAATCCTTGCCATTGGCCCGTGAAGGATAAAATTTGTTCTGTCTCTTACTACCTTAGACTGAATGAGGTCCTTTATTATCGTCATATCAGCAAAGCTCCTTCAGGATGTGAAATGTTATTTTTCTACTTATCACTGGTGGTTTTACACAGGTGGCATGAGAAAGGCAGACATGAGTTCCATGGGTGAGGGGTGTTGAAGGGGTGGGAAGGGACTGTTGATGAACTTGAAAAAAGATACATTTGCCTCAAGGTGTAATCACTGCCATGGGATGTGTTTCTTTAAGTGGGGTGGTCACCAGCAAATGTGTATACACCACAGAACTTCATGTTTGTGTGTGGTGGGGGACAGTTTATCACTGTACTAAAATACTACCTTCCTGACCTTCAGAACTTCCCTCTCACCCTCATGCAGGTCATCTGAAGGGCATGGAAGAGTTGTGTGTTTCTCCTTCATGCCAAGGGGAAACACACACCTGCTCCTGATGTCCAGCTAAGCCTGCATGGAACAGGCTGCTCAGCCTCACTGGGCATGGGGGGTGCCAGTGCCTGGTCACTGGCCCCAGGATGACAAATTACCTCTCTTCCAGTATCAGAGCTGTGACAGTCTTTCCACAACCCCTCCAGATGGGCCTAATTAAACTATTAGCCAATGAGTGAGTCTGACGGCTCCATTAGGAACCCTCCTGTGCTCAAACAAACAGCTCGGGATGAATATCTTCCCAGGAACAGCGCCAGGCTCGCCATGGGTGTGCCATCACATCACCATAGGTCTGTTGTCGGTGAGGCTTGCAGAGTCGCTGAACTGAGCTCTGCAGGGCACCTCCCACTGTTCCTGACTGTCTCAGGCAACCCAGGGAGGCTACAAAGAGGGAGGCTGAGTTCCTTCTCAGTTGAGTTCAACTGCAGCCCGGCTGCCAGGGTCATTTTCACTATTAGCCCTGCTCCCTGCTTGATGTCCGTCAACAACAACGGCTTCTTCCTTCCTGAAAGAAGCCTGCTAGTGCTTCCTTCTAGTCGTACTCATGTTTTAGGTTGCCAGTCCATTTTAACATGTATTCCCCAACACACAGAAACTGTAGGGTTAGAGACATTTTTCCATCTAGTGAATGAAAATGCAAGCAAAGTGAGGCAGCTTTCCCGGGGCCAACGGGGCCCAGGCCCACGTGCATTTTAATTTAAAGAAGAAATGGGGGTGATCTCACTTCTACGTGGCACTAAAACAGTCAGTCACATAGGAGCAGAATAGAATAGTGGTTGCTAGGGGCCGGGGGAGGGGAGATGGGGGTAATTTGGTCAAGGGTACACAGTTCCAGTAATAAAACAAATACATTCTGGGAATCTAATATCCAGAGCGGTGACTGTAGGTAACAGCATATATTGTATTTTTGAAATTTGCTAGCAGGGTAGATCTTGTATTATTTTCTAAACCACTTACACACTTACACACAAATAATAACTAAACGGACTGGAGGAAACTTTGGGAGATGATGAATGTGTTTGTGCCTTCACAGTGGTGATGCTTTCGTGTGGATACTTATCCCTAAGTCATTGAGCTGCAGACATTAAAAATAGACCCTTTTTAACATGTCATATCTTAATAAAGTAGTAAGAAATAAAAGTAAATAAGCAGAAGAAACAGGATTGCCAAAAACACGTTGTTGATTTTTCTCTGTGTCTTAGGGGTTGACTGCTCACAATGAAAGGCTTTCTTCTCTGCTGACTCTTGGGGTTTCCCACCCAAACACTGTCCCCAGGGTGCCCAGTGGGGAGGGAGAAGCCTGCAGGAATGGGAGAGACTCAGCAAAGAGAAATTAACTCTCTTGTTATTTCAATGTTCTCTCAGGAAAAGATGGGTTGAAAGATCACTTTTAGGGTAAGGGTAACAAGAAAAATAAAAGATAAAAAACACAGCTAAGGGAGAACAGAAAATTAACATCAACTTACACACTGTCCATAAAACTGCTTTAAACACAGAGACCAGCTTGTCCAGGTCTTGAAAGCATCATAGTTCTTCCTGCATTGGGTGAACCCTGTGTCTCTCTTTGTGATATGAGCATTGCAGTTAGTGATTCTGGTGCCTTCTGGACAGTGCCTGATTCCTCTGATGCTCTGGAGGATCACATGCCATGAAAAATGGAAATGATTTTGTCCCCTCTCTGCTTTCCCAAAGGGAAAGATCTCCCTTCATCTGGGCCCTGCTCCAAAAGTCAATAGCACAGCCCCTATGTGACAATATCACCTTACTCAGGTATCCTTCCATCCAGCTTTTGCACACCTACTGTGCACTGGACTTCTAGGGATGCAGTAGTGAGCAGAAAGGGACAGAATCTTTTTGTCCACTGTGACCCTTTTGTACACAGTAGTTCTCAGACAGCAGGCCAGGCTGGTGAGTTGTCAGCTTCTTTCCCTTACAGTGCCTGCCTGGAGTCCAATACTGGGCATTTCTTTTCCTTCCTTCCTTCCTTCCTTCCTTCCTTCCTTCCTTCCTTCCTTCCTTCCTTCCTTCCTTCCGTCCGTCCGTCCGTCCGTCCGTCCTTCCTTCCTTCCTTCCTTCCTTCCTTCCTTCCTTCCTTCCTTCCTTCCTTCCTTCCTTCCTTCCTTCCTCCCTCCCTCCCTCCCTTCCTTCCTTTCTTTTCTTTTTTCCATTTTTTTGGAGACTAGGTCTTGCTATGTTGCCCGGGGTACAGCAGACTTAAGTCTTAAGTTGCCCGAGGTATCGCAGATTCAAGTGATCCCAGCCTCAGCCTCCCAGGTAGCTGGGATTACAGGCACCCGCCATGACACCTGCTTTATTGAGACCAGGACTCACTATGTTTCCTGCAGTAGTCTTGAATCCATGAACTCAAGCGATCCCAAGCTTCTTGATTCCCAGTGCTTGGACAACAGATGTACCTACCATGCCAGGCTCAATGCAGGACATTTCAAGTTGTTCTTTTCCTCACTGATGTCTGCTCTCAGGAGAGGATTAGTGGATTACATAGTTAATTGTAACTTTGCAGTTTTATTCTCTCTTCATGGGGTGGGGAGCCTTTTATCTAAAAACAACCACTAACAATAGGCTAAGATGAACTGTTATTCATTATTCCTTTACTGCTCATGCTTTTCCTTTTACTTTGGGGTATGTCATGCTTAACCTTTCATTTCTGTTTGAGTCTCTCAGTCCTCATGAAATCAAACCTTCCCCAGGCTAGTGATCTGGTCACCTGTTTCTAACAAGAGGTGTTTATTTCCTAGTTTCCTATTTTTGATAATTATTAGATGTTGTTAACTTGACCACATGGATTCTTTCTGCACAAGCCCTCATGTTAGGCCCTCTACTTTCAATCCTGAATGTATATAATACAATATACATACAATAATACTAGTGATGGATTTGTCTGCAGTACTCAAATATCACTTTTTTCTTGCCCTACCTTCTTCTAAGCTATCTTCCCTGACCACTGTCTTGTAGGAAAGGACCCACCCCTTTAGATGAGGAAGACCTACTCCCATGACTGGGGATATCCTTGTGTCCCACACCCACCACATGTGCTGTGAGTGCCCCCTAGAATGCCAGGAATGCTGACCCTGCAAGGTAGTGAGGCTGCAGCCCATCCTAGGGCTGTTTCCTGCAGTTTCTATTTGCATGTTGCAATCTGGACCTGGAGACAGACTGGGAGAAGATGAGGAGGGACAGTGACCCTGATCTGCTGCTGAACCAAGGGTGTCACAGGGAAAGGGAACATGTGACAAGAGGCCACTGGAGGTTCCACAAAGGACCTAGAAAAATAGTTACACTCAGTCTGGATTCAGTATTCATCATCTGACACCCTGTGTGTCTCCAGGACAACCTGTTGGTGAGTGTGTAGCCTCTACATGTTTGGTCTTGTTTTCTATAAAATACTGTTGAATTTCTCCTAACCCAGGTCTGGTTCAAGGGCCTATATATATTAGCCTCAGCAAATCCTTGAGAGACTGAGTTGATTATTGGAGTAGATTTTCTTTTTTCTCTAAACCCCCCACCATTGCCCAGGTAGGATGTTTATTCACATCATTTACAAGAAGTCGCTTTGCATTTGGTATCTGATCCTGCTGAGGGGTGATGGACAAGAAATAGCTACCCCCCTCCCAACATTAAAGGCTTCCCCAATCCATGGAAGGAAGCAAAATGTGAGCATATAATTGTGCAAGCATGGTGAGTGTTTGCAGAAGGGCTGCTCTGTGGAAGTCACAGCTTTGCCGCTACTAGAGCCTGTTTCTGTGGGGTACCCCACCATGGCCCATGGCCTGCACTGATGACTCAGCTCAGGTGCTGTGAATTGCAACCAACATAACTGAGAAGAGGCAGGTGAATAGGTCAACAAAAAGGACTAAGGTGCTTCATCAATAACCTTGACTGACTTCTTGGATGTTGGTGGTTTTGATACAGTTCAGTCTCAACAAGTTCATATCCAAACTATTATGGACTATGGTGCTCTGGGAACCATATCACCTAACTCTAACTGACTTATGGGGCTACAGCTTCTCCTTAGAGGCCTCCAGTCTAATGTGCAGGTTGAACTCTCCCTGAAGACTTCTGGCACCATAAAGCTCAGCAGGGAAACTGAGGCAAACCTGTTTCAGAGATCCTGCTGCTGCTCTCTCTCTCAGGTATCTCAGATCCCTCCACAGTCTTGTTGATTCACACAGTGCTCCAGAAGTTACTTCTTTGATCCCTCTCTCAGGGGGATCAGCAGTCTCTTAGAGCATCTCAGCACTACCAACATTTCCCAGGAACCTCCCTGTTCTCTTTCAGATGTATCCTTGAATGACAACCTTACACGGAAAGTCCACCTAGAATTGGCATCTCAGGACCCACTGATTCACCTCATTGCTGCTCCAATCTGTGCTGCTGAGCCAACTTCCTAACTTCCTATCACAAAACTGCAGCTCCCTCCCATTGCTTCACCCAAAACTGGTTTTCTTTGCTCCCTTCCTCTCAGCTCTCCTTGATCCATCAGAAAGCCCAGTGACCCAGGCTCAGACTCTACTCAAAACCTCTCTCCACTCTAATCATTATGAAGACCTTGTCCTCACTACAGTCCCCTACCTTTGCCTGTCCACTTGGCAGAACCCTACTTTGAGCTTCTAGAAATATAAGTCTGTGTGATGATCCTGTGAATCCTATAAAGGCTCCACCTTTTGCTCTGACCAGACAGTTTGCAAAGAGGCCTTCTCCTATGGTGTTCTTCTCCCTTGCCCCCTATCCTAGAGACCCCACTGTGTGAGACATGCTGTCCTAGGCCATGCTGTCTTTATCCTCCACCTGCTTCCTCTGCAACAATTCTCTCAGAGAATTCTCCCCCAGAACTACTTGGCCACCAGCTCCTCCCAGCCCTGTGGGAAACTTGGGTTTCTCTAGCCACCTGGTTCCATCTCCCCATTTCATACTCTGGCCTCACTGTCCATCATTCTGAGATATAACTTACTGAGCACCAAGGGGTTCTCTTTCAAGCAAAGCAAAAGCAGACTGTTGTGGAATATGGGCACTCACTAGAAACTTGGGGTCTAATGATATCTGAACATATTTCATCCACTGACTAAATGAAAAGAAGGGAAAAGTGGAAAGCAGATGGTCCAGCTGTTCTCTCGATGTGTCCTGGGCTCAGTTTTCTTGAAGGCTCTTGGACCCGTTGGAAGTGAACATTCAATGAGAAACTGTGTACACCTCTGCAACACACTTAATCACACTAATTTACTATTGATTAGTCATTTGTTTTAACAGATCACTGTAAAAATGTCCTGTGTGTTTAACCATCAAAATCAAAGAGCGCCAAAATGTCATATGTTTTCAAACAATCTGTTCTCTCCATCAAAGTGCAGTATTTTGATTGATTCTAGAGAGGATGTGGAAAATGCATTAGAAAAATCGAATGAAAAAGCAAACTGAAAACTAGGAAATGCCCTTTCTACTAGAAATCTTGCTCAGGACACTGCTGATGAAAATTCACAGAGAATTCATACTTTGTCCCATGCCCAGGTCAGCAATAGGGCATGCAGGAATTTGAATATCATAGAAACATGTCTGCTTGTAAACACTCTATAATGTCAAATTGCTTTTTGGAGGAAAGGAAGAAATCTAGTTTTCATGTTTACATTATATAGAACCTTATACATTTGTGGGTTTCAATAACACTTGTTTTGAAGTAAGCTGTGAGCCTGTGTGGTTGGAAGTGTGAATCACACGCAAAGTATGTCTTCATTGATCAGCTTCATCTCCATAAATAATGCAGGGAGTTCATATTGCAGATAACAGAAGGAAATCATTTAAAGTCTCTATAAAAGTGTAAATATTTTAATCAACCTATTTCTGGGACATTTTACTTATATTTCTCAATTATTTATTTTTATTCTTTAAATCAGAATCTAAATAAATGATTCTTGGGATACCTCCCCCTTCTTCCTCCCTCTGGTGCCCCCTCCATTCTCTCAAACCCCATTCTTCATTGTTTACTAGTCTGTGCTAAGTCCATTAGTCTCTTTCCTGTGGCAGTGTTCTTTCACTGGGTGAGGTACTGTGTTGTTGGAACCAGGCGAACCTTGCTGGTGGTAGGTTTTCGGTCTTAAGATTATATTAGGTGGCCAGTCTATATTTATTTGTGGTCTGTCCATGCTCTCTTATTGGAGCCTGTCTTCTCCAATCCCATCTCTTGTTTTGCTGCTTTATCTTATGGTTCTGGCTTCAGATTTAGGGGGTTTCACCCCCTGCCAGTGAAGAGGCTTTTCCATGGATACAGGCATCCGAGAGTGGCCATTGTATATCATCTCCTCTGTCTCACTTTGAAGCCCTGTTGTGAGATCAATGCCCCCGGTTCATCTCCTCTCCTATAGTGTGGGGAGGTGCGCCTTGGTCTCCTAAAAGGCATCTCCAAAATGAAATCTTGGGTCTTCTAGACTCAGAGAGTACATAGGTATACCTCGTGACATTGTGTTTTCATAGTTGTTTCTCCTGTCTCACATGCACTGGTTCTCTTGATTGTCCATCTGTTGTGTCCAGCTCAGGCTTGTGGGTTGAATTTTTCCTGGTCCTTCACCCATTCTATGATGGAGTTTGTATTATGCATGTTTTTCCTCCTCCTGAAGATTAGCTGAGGTGAGAGTGAAATGGAAGTGGCATTCCCCTCCACCCCACCCGTGCACCAGTATCTCCCTATGTGGGGGCGGGGCCCAGATGACTGGGCATGAGCCCTCGCAAGCTCCCCCGGGGTAGGGGCTAGGGGAAACATGTCCCGGGTAGTCCAGGCTGCAGATGGCTGCCCCATGCAGCAACCATCCTCTGGTGGATGGGGAAAGGAGAATATACATAATGAATTACCATGTTAAAGAAAAGTGACCATCCTTTGGGTATCAATTAATATCTTGCAAGGTCATTTTAAAATAATAAAATCCTTTCTATTGGGTTAAGCTAGCATTTAGAATAATTTACATTTCTGTGAGAGTCTCATACCTCAGGATTTTACAGATATTACTTGTCTGGTCACCTGTCTCCCCTTCATGAATCGAGAAAGAGAGAGAGAGAGAGAGAGAGAGAGAGAGAGAGAGAGAGAGAGAGAGAGAGAGAGAGAGAGAGAGAGACAGGCACAGACACACAGACACACAGACAGTGAGCTCAATTATATAAAACTCTTGTCTTCCTTATATTGCAAAGTTCATGGCTTTGTGAATGATGTATCATTTCAAAAAGGGTCTTTACATTTAATATTGGAATCTTATGGTTTAGAAATCTGATGGTAAGAATTACATGTGGGGTGAGTATAGAATTTGATTTTGTGTACTAGAACTAAATTCCTTTAGGCTGTGTCAAATTCTTTACAGGAATTACAAACGATAGTTTAAAAGGCAGCCTTCTGCATGTCTGTGTTGAGCTGTCCTGCCATCTATGCCACTAGGTGTGTTGAACATCCCATGCTTGTTATTAATTATATTGTAACCAATCCTTGATGCCAATTGTAAGTACCAGGCTCACCAATCTTCATAGGTTCTTTATTGGATTTAGCTACATAGACATACAAGGTAAGGCAGAGCAGGCTCAGAACCAGCAGACAAGCTCTTCAGTCCCTCAGTCCCTCAGGAGTCTTTACACTCTTTCTCTTGGATCTGTCTCTGGCATTCTCTCCTGCAATCTGTGTGTTCGTGCTTGTGCCCTATCTCTCTGTACCTCTTTATCCCCTCTTTCGTAGGCCCACGTGTGCATAATTACATGTGTGCATACCCACAGGGCCACACAATCATGGGGAAGGAACAATATTCCAGGTGCTGGTCACAGCCTAATGGAGGAAAAGACCTGACCAAATCACTTGCTTTACACTATAGTTTAGGAACACGAATTTCTTCTATGAAAAGTGAAGGCATCAGGAGAAGCTGGAAAAACAACAACAGCAACAACAACAAAAAACAACAACCCACAAACAAAAACACAAAAAAGCCCAAATTTTAAAATCAAGGTACTTTAAGATTAAAAAAATAATAAAGGAAACTCTGTTCCTAAAGAAAAGCTCTCCACTCGATTTATTTATTTTCTTATTTTGAGCAAATGTGCCTATTAAGTTGAGGATTTCTGACAATTTCCACGATGCCAAATCGCACAAATGTTATATTTTTCAGTCGGTGTGCCACAGGAGGAGTGTCAAATAGTGACAGTTACAAAGAGGACTTCACATTCAGCATCTCCAGGTGGAACATTTTTCAGAACTAGATTTTCAGAAACATGTGAAAGCAGTGAAATGTTATTAATCAAAGCTCAACAGTAGATCTCAGCTTCAATAAGTTTGTTCTGGTAGCACTGCAGATTTTAATTAATGACTTGTTCATAGCAAATAGGTGGTGTGCTTTAGCCCTGGGAGAAGAAAGCAAAGAATAACTTGTGGAATTTGAAAAATCTATATTCTTTTATGCTTAAAATGTTCCCTATTTAAAAATCACAAAAGAAATAACACTTCATCTTGTTGAAAAGTTTCAAATAGTTTCTATTCTTCTCCTCCTCTCTTGGCCTCTGACACATCATGGAGACCAGACACCACCTAGTCATTTCACCTCTAAATCTGTGAATTGTGGGCACTTTTTCTAACATCTCCTGTGGTGTCCAGCCTTTTCTGGAAGCAGCTACTGAGTCTCAGAAGTTATCCAAGGATCCTTGTGCCATTTCCTGTGCACTAAGTGGCATATTTGAGAATTCCAGAATCAGAAGGCTTTCACAAGTGCTTCCTTGGATCAGAAGACACTGATGGAAAGCAAGGAAAGCTGAAGGCTCTAGGACTCTGAGCACACCAGGAAGCCCAGCAAAAGACTCCAAAGTTCTCCTACTGCATTTATTTAATGCATTTATTTATTTGAGCTTATTGTCATCAAGGAGACATCTATTATTTCAGGTTCAACAAGTTAGTATTGTTAGTATTATCTTGTGAAATCACAGGAATTCCCACTTCTCTGTCTGAAGTGCCATGATGCTAGCCAAGTGGGGAGAAAGGGTTCTTTTGAGATTGATTTTTTTTCCAGACACCATGGTTCTGTTCAATTGAATTCACTCAACTTGTGGTTAACATAAACACTGTGGAGAGTAGGACATGTCAAATTAGCAGCTTTGCAAATCTCCTGTTAATTGTCAGCCTAATTAAAAAATTGCTAATTATAATGTTTATAACTTCAAATAACTGCTCAGCTATAAAGTACGGCCTGTCAGGTGTAAACAGGGGACTGGAGGGAAAAAAATCAATCGACATCTGTTAATTTATCAGCAGCAGTACACCAAATTGAAAAATGGATTGCCTATTGCACTGTAAATCTGCATTGAGATAAAAAGACCAATTCATTCAACACCTGCTTAATAAATGATAATGGCCATCGTTACCGGCTTGCCCCAGGGTGTCTCTGCTTATCAAATTCCACCCTGTCTGGGAGTGGAAAAAGGGCGAGTGCCAGCACATAGGATGGATCTCCGGGAGAGAGGAAGCTTGGACAAAGCAAATATTGGTCTCCTGTATCAGAGAGCATGACCAGCTGCAACTTGGCTTCAGGAAAACAGAGCTATGGAAAATTAGAAATTAAAAAAAAAATCTAAATACACAGACTTGTACATACATTCAAATAGTAAAAAATGTGTGTGTGTGTGGGGATCTCTCTTTCAGGAAAGAATTCTGGAGCATGGGCCCATTGCCTACCCACTTCGCTTAAACTCCATCCCAATGGAGCAGCCACTGCCTGCTGGGCATCATGGCAACAGCAAGTCCAAAAGCATCCACAGTCTCTAAAGTCTGTGTGATTCTAGTCCAACTCTGTTCTTGTAATCTGCTGCTTACATGAGACTTACAACGGCTCATGGGTTCTCATGACTCTGCCCTGCACTGTGCTGCTCTCTCACTGTTTTGTAATGTACTTGAGCTCCCTCGGTCTCTATCAATCTCCAGAACTCCCAGAGCAGGGACTTGCTGCTCCTGTGAGCCTGTTCCCACACTGCCCTGCCCTGAATATGGAGGAAGGTGCAAAA
>PVHY01001683.1:0-149027 GCA_004024945.1 Uropsilus gracilis
AAAAAAATTTATTTATATATAAATTTCACATCATTGTAATCTCAGGGATTCCCCTATGCCCGAAGTTGTGTGCTTCAGTTGGACCTCAATACAGGAAGGGAGGTGGTGGGTGAACCCCGGGGAATACAAAGATGTGAAATATATATATAGTCAAAAATAAATAAATATAAATAAAAATAAGTATCATCTATGTTTTTGATGACCTGGATTCATATTTCAATTTCCCCACATCTGCTTTGCCAACAAACACCAGCTTTTCTTTTTGAAATTTCTGAATTCCTCACTTTTGACAAGTTTCAATGTAGTAAAGTCTTAAAAAATATGGTATCTAGGATCAAACGCCACATTTGAAATGCGTCCTTACCAGCAGAGACAATAGCAACCCTACTAGTTGCTCCATTCTGGGCACCAGATTTCAGTATATGATGCAGCTTCTACAGGTTGGTTTTTCCCTTTGTTATCATCTGAGCTTCACTGATTGCTTGCCAATAGCATGCATGCCAGGTGACTGGTTATTTACAAATGTATACAGCTTGGAGTGTGGCAGCTTGAAGTAATCAGTCACTGACTCTTAAATGCAGGTTTTGCTGGTAGTAGGCATAAGAGACATCTATTGTTTTCACCTGTCAGCTCTTCCTTCTGGGGATAGTCCTCTTATTTCTGTGCTCTTTTGGATGTCATGCCAAAGCTAAGTCAGATTCCACTACTTGCTTCTAGCAACAGAATTCACAATCACATTCCAATCCTCTGTTTTAATGATTGGTGTAGTGCTTGACCTTGTAGACTGTGTCAGTTAATCATTGTTCTGATCAAGCCATATAATAAATTATCTATCAAGGGTTTATAACAATGTGTGTCTTGCTCACATTTCTGCAGGTGTCTTAGATTTGGCTAATAAAGGCTAGATTCGAGGGGTTGGCTTCAAAGGAAGCGTATCCCTTGCATAAGGAGAACTGAGTTCACTTGTGCATGGGGCTTTGCCTTTCGCCATGAAAAGAACATGCCTTGTATGTAAAGTGTGTTTGTATGAAGAAGAGGAAAGGCACATGGAGAAATCTTGGACATGTTTATCAACTTGCATCCAGCATCATCCATGTCAAATCTTTATCAGCCAAGTCTCGTCACCTGAAGAAACATATTTGTTGTTACAAGGCACTGAGTTTTGGGGTAATTTGTTATAAGGTATTACTAGAACAAGAGTTAACGGCCACTGTCCACTAGTCCAATGTTGTATCATGTGTTTTTCAATCTCTGTACATAAATCAAACCTTACGAATAAGGCAAGTTATTCTCACAACAAAAGAAAGGCATACAACAGGAGCTTGAAGCTCAGCTGTGCAATACACTCATGCCCCTGCTTGTATCTTGTTTACTAGCATCACCTTCACCAAACAAGTCACACGGCCAGAGGCAGGAGAGTATACATTGTTCTCTGTGCTGCCATGCAAAGTAGGTAGTTGTATAAACTTGCTAGAAAGGATTGAAGAATTATGACCAAGAATCAACTCAATCTACCACAATCATAAAATCAAGGTCAATAAAACGTATCAGTATGGTCTGTGCCAAACTCTATTGTCAATTGCCCATCAACATGTTTACATTTCCCACTACCCTCTAATTTCTGAGGTGAGAGAGAAAAGCTCTGTTATTGTCTTCCCCGTACAATTCCAGCACCCTGTCAAATTCTGGAGACACAGTGCAAGGTAAGGATGCATTTATTGAATTTTGTTGTCAGATTTAAAAATTCATTTCAGCTTTAAGACTGTATGAACATGTTTCAGTAGGAGGCTGATAATAATTTCTGTGTTTTTCTTGGTACCCATGCATGGAGGTGGTAGCATGCAGGAAGAAACATCCTATAGTATGGATCAAACTCCCATTGGCCTTCTGTAAGTCTTTGATTTTTAGAATGATTTCATTTCCCTCCCCCTTTACATTATTATCTAAAACCTTTAGAACTAATTAGAAGTGGGAGGATCAAAGATGATATATTTTAAATTTGCTTCCCGCCTCACCCACTTAAAGTAAAGAACCCTGCATAGCCCATTAAGCTGGAGGTACTTGCTGACAGGAAGGAAACCATCTGGTGAACAACTTCTGTTAATTATGTTGGAACATACTAACGAGAATAAAGAACAGCCCTTAATGACCTTCCCTTTGGTGGCAGAATCCACTGCAGAGTAGACAGTCATGGCTCGGAGCCAAATGTTAATGGTTAGTATTGGCACCAAACACTCAGGCTCACTAGTACTTAATAATCTCCCCTCGGTGGAGAAAGTATTTCAGGCATTCACAGCATAAATCCTCCTAGCACCTGCATGTAACTGAGCTCCAAAATAGTCATTTAGGGCATTACTTGGAATCCCTTAGTAGATGTGAATATGGGTGTTACCTTCTGTGTATCTGTCTTTGCATTTGGACACACTGGGTAAGGCCAGACAAAGACCTGCATTTTGTTTCAACCAATAACAATATTTAAATGTTACTTGGCAAAGCGCTGATGCAATTATTTCATATCCCAGAGGGATAAAGATGCACAAAAATAATTATCCTCATTATGACCTGGATGAGTTCATCATTTATAGTAATATTATTTCTAATTCCACTTTACCCTTGAAAATCTAGGTGATCCTGTGTCATTCACACAAGAAGACAGGGTTAAAGTTTTGTCATTTGTCTCATAATTTTACTATTAGTATCAAAGCATCAATATTTTTTTGTTGTGATTTATTTTAATTCACTGCTTTGCTACTTGGTTTGAAAAATATTTTTTAAAGACTTCCCTACTATGATAAAAAAAATTAGACAAAAATGTAAATGAAAATGATTTGAAATTTTAAAATTTAACAACTTTTTAGGAACTTTTAAAAACAGAAATAGAGAAATAAAATCAAACCAGGAATAAGGCTACTACAGAAATAGTCCTGACATGAAACTCTACCCATTACCAGAGATGGATCACAAACGCAGCTCTAAACTTTCTTTAAGAGGAACTAAAGAGGTAAACAAATACTCAGCAGGCACTTGGAAGGCTCAGGAAAGGATTTTTAAAACATCTCAAGTATAAGAGTTCCCTAGTATTAAAAGCATCCTAATTATATAGCTAGGGTACTCACAAAATACACACTTTTTTGAAAAAGTAACAGTTCCAAAAATTGTTGCTTCAGGTCAGGTGGCAAATGTTATTTTAATAGAAATCTTAAATAAAAGTCTATAACTATGAACTGTCAACATTAAGGTTCTAAATTATAACAAGTCTGTGAAGAATATGGTCTGTAATATATTAAAGTTTAATAGCCCTATATATTGCCAAGAAACTGCTTTCTATATAATTCCTTGATGTATATTTAAGGCTTTTCATCTGTACATTAAGAATGTAATTTTTATAAAGGCAGGTATATCCAAGAGTTTGCACAGAAGTAACAAAATAAAAGTTGTTTGTGCCTAAATCATCCCATCTGTGCCTCTTGGACAATACTCAATCCTCTTTGCAACCACAGCATCAAGCAATTGGCTAAATATCCTTGTAGACAGGATGTCTCCTATTTGCATTTGAAGTACACTTCTGTTTAAAATATAAATGCAATTAATTTGTATTTATTTAATCTGTCTTTGCATACTAATGTCACAAAAACTGAAAATAAGTGGCAGGTTATTATCAACATCCCTCAAAGTATCTTTATGTTCTGTGAATTTGAATTATTTCTTTAAAAAAAGAAAGAGAAAAAAATCTACTTCAACTTTCTTTGAAGCTTTGCAGGCTTCCCCACCTCCTACTATTGTCTGCACCACCCACCACTATCTTTGAAGTTGGCTCATCTGGTAATAGACTTACTGCACGTTGTAGCGCACACCTACCATTCAAAGAGTTAGATGTTGTTCATGTGACAGATTTAATCAGTCCCTTGGTCTCTCAGACATGCAGCTGCTGAATTCTTTTTTGCTAGTGTAATACTCTAAGTGTCTTAAGTAAAAATTAAAGCTGTCGCTAAATTATTATCTTGTTCCTTAACAAAACTGTTGTCTAGATGTGGTGAGGATATGTACATTTAAGAGGCAATGGCAATGAGATATTTTACACTACATTGCATGTTTAATGTTCACAAAGAATGGACTATTTTAATAGTAAGGTTAGTAAATAATCCAAGTTACTGGAGCTGGGCAAAAAGCAGACCACCTAGAATTATTGGTAAAAACGAAAAGATGATTCTCTTTGGCAGTTTTACGCTACAGATGTTGCATTTAAGGTGAAGGCACTGAAATGCAGGAAAATATGAAATTTATAGAAATTCTGTCCAATCTGGAAACTGTTCATATTACCTGGCTCCTTGGAGTCAAAATGTCACTTCTGAAACACAACATACATCAATCCTTCAGAATACAAGTCACCTTTGCAAAGGGCCCACATGGAGTTAGGGAAGTAAATAGCAAGAGCTGAAAGGCATAATGATCTGGAGAGAATGGAGCTTCAGACATTGCCAACTTTTTATAAATGACAAAAAAAAAAAAGGAAAGGGAATTAAAATCGATTATTGAACAGAGGCAAGCTTTGAAACAAGATGAACTTTTAACAACTACTAACAATTATGTAGGCTGGGAGGAGATGCTGGGTGTGGTCAGGGAGCTCTACAGAAGTTAACCCCATTCTCTGGAGAGGTTGCAGAAACATTCTCAAGGTGAGTGCTTTGTTGTAGTCATTCAGAACTGTCCTACAAAGTCTAAATCAGGCCCTGTAACATTATAAATTCTCACAGCCATTTGGGTGAGATTAAAAAAAAAGCTTGTCAACACTTTAATCTGATTTTCACAGAAGCAGGGCCACATAAAAAGGATATATATTAAACTTTATTTCTTAAGAAGGAATTCATATGAGCTGATGTTTTTGCTCAGGGTCTGATAACTCAGAACAGTTGAGTTCTAAGGTCTGACTACCTTGGGTGATCCTAGGCTGTGTTATCCCAACTGAGCAAGTTTCCTGGGTTATTGAAGTCTCACATTTCTCATCTATTCAATGGGGATAATCCATTTGTCACAGTATTTCAAGAGTAAATACAAATTACATCAAACCTGTAGCCAAGTGTGTGTCATGTAATTACCACTCAATAAAAAATAACTGGTATTACTGGATAAAGTACACTAGGATCCTCCAGTCTAGGAAAGGTTATGAGATTATTCTCATTTTAAGTAGCAAAAGGTTGTGCTAGGAGTATCCCATAAGACATATATCCAAATTCAGAATTGATTTAGAAAACAGGAAGAACTCTAACAATATATTTCATGACTGCATTGCAATGACTGTAAGGCAGTTACAAATTGGTTAAGGATCAAAACATTCCCATTCTGAGGTTCTGTTGAGTGATGAGGAAAATATATATATATACATATGAATATGAGAGTCTCCATTTTCAAAAAGTGTATTTTTGGGGGGGAAGATCTCTTAAGTTTTGAGTAATTGAGAGTAAAGAGCTATGATTCAATTTTGAACTATCATTTTAAAAGAATGAGTAAAGATTTTTTATCATGGTTTAGCAATTATTGTGTTTGTCTCAGAGGTTGGAAATCTGAATCCCATATCTACACACTCACCTTGTTATGGGCAAATTGCTTAATCTCCTTATTAATCATCTTCCTCATCAATCATGTAGCCCAATAATATTTGCCTACCTCACAGGGTGTTGTGAGCCTCTATTAATTAATGTTTGGAAGATTAAGAGCCTCAGATGAAAGGAGCTATCAAATGTAATTATCATTTATTTTTGCTTGGTGTGTTAGAGAACAAGACTTTCAGATGGATGCTCTCCCGTTGACAAAGACCAATAAAGAGCTGCAGCTCGCATCTGATTGTCAACAAAAAGCCCACAAAGTGATCCCCTTTGAAATAGTATATGGGGTTTCATTAGATTCTAATTTTAGAAGAGTATTTCCTGTCCTTTCTCATCTGCATGAGTTCACCAATAATGAAGAGAATTAAAATTTCCCTCCATTATCACAGCATTCGACCTGGGGAATAAACACCATGGTAACATTCAGAGATCACGTCTGCTTGTTGTTTGTTTTCCCTTTACCCCACATATAAGTGAGCCATCCAATATTTCTCCTTTTTTTTCTGGCTTATTTCTGTCAGCATGATTCCTTCTAGCTCCATCCATGTTGCTACAGGTGATAAGGTGGTGAGAGAACCCCAGGGTAGATAATGATGTAAAAAAAAATTGTGCCCACAAAATAATAAATAAACAAATATAATTTCAAAAGTTGAGATAGAATATTATTCAGCAATCAAAAAGATAATCTCGTGTTATTTGTGGTCACATGGATGAAGCTAGGTGAAATCATGCTAGTGGAAATAAGCCAGAAAGAAAAGAGAAATACTAGATGCTCTCACTTATATGTGGGATATAGAAAATCAAACAAAAGGACAAGAAAAAGTTAAAATTAACAAACTGACAACAGATCTAAAGCAAACCAGAATAAAAGGAGGGTAAAATCGGGATGGATACACACACACACACACACACACACACACATACACACCCACCCACCCACACACACACATCCCAAAAAGATTTGAAGATCATTATTTTCAAGGTCAGGTTAAAGGGGAAGATCTCTCAGGGTAAAAATTAGTTAACAACAGGAACATGAATAAGGCATTTCTGTTTTCTCATCTTTGATTCTTTCCCTCTTTACTACATCTTTTGCATCAACAGTTATTTCCTCTGTAGGAAATTGCCAGATACTGAATGTGAAATGTTAGTGCCTAGCAGCACATTGATTAGATAGTGACTGTTTTCCTTCCTTTTCCAAAGGCAGAACAATTCTGAAGGATTATTGCATGGTTTGATGATGCTGGGAAAATAGTTTAGACACCAGAAGGAAGCAGAAAATAGTTTTCCCAGAAGAGTCCAGAGGATTTTTAACCAAATTATCCACTCTACAAGTTACTTGCTAAAACTGTGTCTAATCACAAAGTAGCTCTGCTCAAACCACACCCCCCCACACAACCTAGGGCCCCACAGCCCATAGAAAAAGGACATGATTTAGGGCCTTTATAACTACTACCCATCTTCCTTATAACCTATTGCCTGCTGCCCTCCTCATCCCAAACCCTCAGCTCAAAATGTTTTTTCTTGAATTCAATCTAACCCTCTGAGACTTAGCTCAAAAGTTATCTATCCCACAGCCCTAAAATTTACCCATCTTCTGTGTTCTGGTGGTTTTCAAACGCACTTTGCATTAGCAATTGTTGTATAAGTAGCATATATGTTAGACAAACGTGATAACCACTACACTATGGAAACTGGGTAAGTAGCATATGTGAAAAAATATATATATATTTGTTTTAATATATAATTTTAATTGTATTACAGACTTATTATAGTTTTTTATTTAAATTTTATTTCTTCAATTTATATTTTTCCCTTATGTTTATAGTTAATTATATAAATGTTCTATTGAATATTCAATATTGTTTAAATATATGTATACATTCATATAAATATGTAGATAACCACATGTGTACCTATTTTATTTATATATTTTCATTATTACTTCTTTAGTACTTTGCTTTCCTTATTTAGAGTATATTCAAAACAATGGAGTATATTTAATGGAATACTGAATTTACAACAAACATCATCATTTAATAACCTATCTGTAACAAGTATTAGGTTTTGTGAATACCTCTAGGATAGGAATTCAGACTGTGATGCAGACTCATCAAACTATAATATAATATCTACTACTATTGAGTATTTATCCCATGCCAGATACTGAGGTAAGTGACTTGTGTTCATTATCTCATTTAATCTATACAACCATCCCATGAGTTTGGTGTTATAATCATCCATGTCAAACATGAAGAAAGAGAAATGAGGTAACCTGCCTCTAGGATTCAATGCTTAGTTAGACTTCAGTCCCAGGGTTGGTCTTGATGCCAAAGAACTGGTCCCTGACAATGATTGGAGAGGCAGGATGGTGGCTCTGTCACAGCACTTCAGAACAAGGGCTTGACTCACTTGATGATTCCCATTCCAATATCCAGAATGCTTTTTCTGCCTTCTGCGGACATACTGTGTGAGAGAGACTCTACTCTAAAGGGTGTTCCAAGAAAGGGAAAATATGTCAGCTTAGCAATTAGTGATGGAAAACATAGGCTTTATAAAAATTTCACATCTTTATTTCACTGGTGATAAAACTAAAAGAATACTCACTACAAATTAAACTTGAATTTCCTCAGTTCTTAAACAACTTTGATCCTTTAGCTCCTCATCACTCAAGAACAAGTAATTTTAGCATCACCTGGGAGTTTGTGATAAATGTGAAATCTCAGATCCCACCTTGGGCTACAGAATCAAAATCTACTATGACCCTTAAGTAAGTTTCATGTACAACAATGTTTAAGAAGCACTGGTGTGAATCATTCTCACTTCCTGTCTGCTACAGAATCAAAATCTACTATGACCCTTAGGTAAGTTTCATGTACAACAATGTTTAAGAAGCACTGGTGTGAATCATTCTCACTTCCTGTCTGATACATTAAACTTTAGTTACAAAGACTTGTCTTTGAACAACAATTTATTTCTGAAAGGAAAGGAATTTGAGGACCTTAGGAGAGATGTGGTGATTAGGTAGCAGGTAAACTAAGGATATGCGTTAGGTTTGATACATACAAGCTGTGTCATCTCAGGCAAATGGCTGTCTTTAAAACATATTCTATCTCTATAGAAAAGGTTTTTGAAGAAAAGAGATGGAAGAAAGGGAAATTAGTATAGATTGTTATAAAGATGACATTTTATTTCAAATATTCAGTTGATAAATGATTAAAGTAAAACTTTCGGTCTTAACCACTGCTGAATTTTTTTTTCACATGTAGTAGTTGCAGATGATAGATTAGATGACAGGTAGATAGATAGATGATAGAAAGATTGATAGCTTGATTGACTGATCAATCGATCGAAAAACCACCATAAACAAAGAATGAATGAATGAATGGTGGCTTTTATATTCTCAAGTCTTCACCAAAACTAGTAGCACCCTCTTATGTATTCTGACCATAATTTCATATATTGACATTTAAAAATATAAAATAGAATTTCAGAATGCTTATAAATTAACCACTATCTTGCCAATTAATCACATTTCTGCAAATTTTCTACTATTGATTTTCATCTTTCATATAGGCTAACATCATAGGGGGCATAGATTTTAAACACACATAGTCCCTTATTCCTTTTAGTCCATAGGTAGTCAATAAATATTTGTGAATGCACATAGCTTTCATAATTATTTTAGATGTATAATATTCTTTTGACTTGATGAATCTCAACTTTCAAATTAAAGTCCATAATCTTGAACAGCAGTTTCTTTTTACTTTTATAAAATAAAAAAGAGTATACAACTTTGATAATATTTATTTGTGAATCTGTTGAATGACATTTCTTTGAGATTCTTTGGAGTTGTTGAGTATGAGCGTCTTCATGGCTCTTGTTACATACTGCTGAATGTTCTTCCAGTTTCAAAATTCTAGGATTCTTAGAGAATATCACACTCTCAAATGATGGCAGCAAAGACTAGAAGTCAGTAGTCAGCTACTGGTGCCACCATAGTCCTTGAAAATGGCAAGACAGACATTCCCACATTCTTTTCTTTCATGGATGATTAAAATAAAATGGAAACCTTGTGCTAGAAATTGGCTTACAGCATCCAGTAGATGAAATATCATGTTACACAAATGACCAGAGACTAGTTGAATAAACAAGATACTCTGAGTTGCATTCTTTCCCAGAATCTGAGAGTAGCGCTTTGGAGCATGGATTCACATTTCTGTTTCTAGCCTATTTTTAAAATATCAAAGAGAAGGACCAGATGTCACAATGAATTAATATCCTAGACTTTCAAATCTGAACACATAGGTTCAAATTCTCCCTGGTCAAAAGTAAATATGAATTTCCTGGCTTCTTGGAGATCCCTGGTGGATATTTCATTCACCCCCAAATTTGACAGTTTGACAGGATGATCCCAGCATCTTCTTTTTCATTGTGACCTGAAGGCTGAAAGCTCAGATGAGGTGAAGCAGGTGCCATAACTGAGAGGAGGGAAGAGTCAGCCTCATCTCCCACCCCCTTCACCACATGTACCTCCAGGGATCCCTATCTATGTTTCAACATTTCCCGTTCAGGAGGCACTAAGTTACACAGCTGTTGTTTTGAGAGGCAGGAAATAAATGAGGAGCTCTGGCTCCTTGAATGACTTAGTGATGGAGAGTGGAAGGCCATCAAAGTGCAGCTGCGGAATCCATTGGCATGGCCATGACACTGTTGTAGTCCGTCCAAGTGGCTCTAATGGAGGTACTTCCCCAACAGGTTTCCCCTCAGTGACCCACACCTAGAGTTTTTAATCAAATCATTTTCTGAGATCTCATCACAGAGACTGGCAATGTCATCAGCATTCTCATGCATGATTGTTATTTCTTCTAGGAGGTCTCCGTACTAAATAGGGGTTACAGTCTGCTCTCTGTGCTCTCATGTCCTTCTATCATAGCTTGACTTGCTGTTGTCATCACCTAGACTTGCTTGTTTCCCCTACTAGACTCCAGAATCCATGGGAACAGAGGATGCACCTGCCCAATTCACCACTGTCTCCTCTGGTGCCTTGCAGAGTACGTAGTTACCGCTATATCCAACCTTGGTAAGCATCTCAGCAGTATCTTCTGGAGCACCCTAGAAATCACTACAGCTATTTCTGTGAAAAGAGGAATGGTGTTGAAACAGCTCTCCAAATGGGACCAGAATGAGGGACTTTCTTGGATTCACTGTCAGCTGGGCATCTCAGCTGAAATGAAGTTCATGTCTACCAGAAACTCATCACTAGTGTGATGATTGAAAATGACAACTGATTTTTTCCTCAAAAAGACAAGGAAACAGAAATAAGCAAACTGAGCAGCCTTGATACAATCTATCTCTATACATTGTCCAGAATAATTCCACCTCAGAAAAACCTGGATGTAAGAATTTTTGAATGAAAATATCAATTACATGTATAACCTTATTTTATATCTGCTTTTCTTCCTAAGTTGGATTTTCAATTTAAAATGTGTTTAAGTACATTTTTAAAAGACAAGAAGAGTGCATTCTTTCATGTAAGATTTCTCATGAAATCTCTGAGTGAAAGAAGCCTATCTGAGCCCTTATTTTCTAAATAGGTGGACTGTCCAGTTATTGCTGACACAGATGCTCTGATTTTACCTGGGCTCAAATTCATAAAAATTCTTTTTCAAAATATTTCTTTTAAGCCATAGCAAAGATGGAATATTCCTTCTCTCCTCCAGAAAACTAGAAATGAATCTTTACTGTTAAGTGAAAGTCCAAAAGAGAAAGGGCCCAGGGAGAAGTGAACCTAGAAAATTGGCCTAAAGACCAATCTTTCAAAAACTTGAAGTCACAGGCAAATTCCAGATAATCTGTATCTTTCTCATATCTTCCTGAAAATTATTGCCCAGGGTTCTTCCTCTGAACCTCATTGTACCCCAATA
Source organism: Uropsilus gracilis (assembly GCA_004024945.1). NCBI lineage: Eukaryota > Metazoa > Chordata > Mammalia > Eulipotyphla > Talpidae > Uropsilus > Uropsilus gracilis. The sequence continues at coordinate 11,531 of PVHY01001683.1, forward strand.
TTTGAGATAATTGTTTCCAATGTCTTTTGAACTAGGGTACAAAATCCTCACCCTGGAATTGGGTCTTTTTAAGAAAGCAGGTCTAAAACTGCCAGTAAGAGATGAGAGAAAACCATTTGTTCTTGTGCTTGAGTCGGTGGCCAATTTGTTTGTAACTGGGTTGGTATGTGGTGAAGATAGAGTCGTCTGGGGGAAATGTTCCATTATCCTCCTAGGTTGGGGGTGGCAGACTGCTCCTCAGTTCAGCACCAACCGCTAAGGGGAGAGAGGCAGAGAGAAGTGATGTTCTGTGCAGTCCCAAGAAAAAAGGTTGGCAGCAACTACCTGGTGAAGAAGGCAAACCCACAAAGCAGAATGTATATTGCAATGTCTGTGTTCAAAGTCAGGAACTGTAGGCCAAGGAGGAAGCTTGGGAAAGAAGAGAAGATGAAGCTAGAGGAGGCTTAGCCCAATCATAGCCCTTACCAGAACATAAGGAAAACTTTTTAATTAATTGAAATTGTTGCCACCTTCCTTTGCCTGCTCAGATGAATCTTTAAGGTCCAAATGTCAGCTAATCATTCAAGGCCAACATCAGCTGCATTTGACTGAAAAATGTAAGCTCAGAGAGAAACAGGTCTGGGTTCTAATCTTGACTATGAGATTTTAGGCAAGACACTTAACCCAATGGAATTCAGTTTCTAATCTTTGAAATGAAAATAATAACTCTAAACAGAGACTGACTTCAAAGACTCTTGAAAGTTTGAAAAGACTTATTTGTTATCCATCAACATATCCCCTTTCACAGTTTGCCATTTATCTCTGGTGCTAGAAGCTGGGAAAATATACTTCAGACCTCCTTCCCACCAATGTTCTGGATATAATTTATATTTAGTAATAACACTCTTTTGTGGGGTATTTGGAAAGCAGAAGAGAGCCAGAGGATCTTCTTTCAATGATCAAGGGTGACTGCATGGAACCTTAGAGGTACGAGCAATGAAGCAAGATGGCCTATCTCCTTTCTCTGCCAGGTTCCAGAGACGTGTGTGTGTGTGTGTGTGTGTGTGTGTGTGTGTGTGTGTGTGCTGGGCCTAACCTGAAAGTTACCTAGCTTCTCTTACTTTCTTGAATTCAAACTTTTTCCACCAATTTTTTTCAGACTTTTTAATAAACACATTAGTTTTCTATTTCTGTATGACACCATACTACAAAATTTCTTAAAATCCATTCATTACCCCACAGTTGTCAGTCAAAAATCTGAAATGTCTCACCTGCATTCTACTCTCAGGGTCTGACAAGGTGGAAACCCTAGTGCTAGCCAGGTGGGATGTTATCAGGAGGATATGCAAAGAACCCATTTCCAATTTTATTCAGGAAGTTGGCTGAATTTATCTTTCTGTGGTTTTAGAACACATGCCCCAATTCCTTGCTTACTGTCAACCAGATGCCTCTCTTGACTCCTTAGAACCTCCACTTTTCTTTTTAGGTGGCCTCTTTCATTTTCAAACCCACAATAGCACATCAAATGCTCTCAATATCACAGCCAGCAGCACAATCCTTTACATCAAAGTTCCCCACAAAGATACTCTTCTTTGCTCTCAACTGAAAGCAGAAATCCTTAGAAATGCTTTTAAGGATTCATGTGATTAGACATTCCCATCCAGGTCAGGTAAATTCTCTGGAGATAAAGTAGCTTGTATAATGTAATCATGGGCACAGTTTATCAGTATATTAGCAGCGTCTTAGATTTGTGTGGAACACTTTAGAAATTCTGCCTACTGTAGCACTTAATTCCCTCCATTAAATCACACTGGTGCGGGGATATAGGTGCTCTGGTAGCAGGTGGGATGCAGTGACATAATCTGAGAAGGTGTGACCTACTCCCCTGAGTCATAGACAGTGCTGCAAACCAATGTCACCTCAATAATAATTTTTACATATCAAAAATACATATAATATATACTAAGTGTAAAGAGACTAGATAAAACAAAAGAGCTCAACAGAAGAAGAAAGATCACATTCTGCTTGAAAAACCTATAGGAGTCTCTGTTTTCCTCTACTGAACATAAGTGATCTGAGGTGTAAACAAATCGTTTGATTCTAAAGATCTCACCCTTGGCACTATCAGCAATTACTTAGTAACTATCATGTACCAAGTTGTGCTACATTTATGGAATTGGAAAAGAATACCCTACCCTATAGTCTACTAAGCAAAATAAGGACATGAGTAGGGCATTTCAGCATATCATATCACCAGGTTCAAAATCAACTATCACTCGTTCACTCACTCTGACATCTATTCAAAGTTAGACAGGGACTTAATGTAACAGTAATTCAAAGACCAATGAGCAGATCTCTGCTCTGCTCTGGAGATTCTCACAGTTAAGGGAGGAATCAGATAAGCAATTATAAATAAAATAAATAAATATATTATATTATAATATAATATAAATAAAATGTGTTATAACTACTGCCTTTTAAAAAAAAATTACTAGCTATCCCACACTATGTTAAATTATTTTACACTCATTATCCTATTTAAACATCTCCTTTGGGAATAGCCAGGGCTGGGGGGCGGGAGGGCTGGGGGAAGAATAATAACCTTCACTTTCAGACTAGGAGTTAGCATTATTTTCCAAATCTTACAGCAGAGGAAACTGAGATGGAAAGCAGTGAAGACACTTCTCTAGGAAAAGAGATCTACACTTGCAATCCAGATAGCCTCAACTCTAACACACTTCGCCGTGTATAATATTAAATGTATAATGACTGTGCTCTGACTGGATCCCTCAGGATCCTTTTCTACCTCACTCCTACCTCTCCTATCTCTCATACCCAGAACCTGCCCTCTTTCTTAGGAAACTATTCTGAGTCTCCTTTGCCCACAAAATGGGGAGATCAAAGTGCCTTGGGGATGCATGTTCCCTGGAGTAGTCTTTAACCCATGACTGATAGATATGAGAGGATGAAAACTCTAATTCCTTTGCCTTAGGTCAGGATAACTTTGAGGCCTGATTTATAAAGTTAATAAGTTTGCAGATCAGGCAAAAGCTATCCTCTGTGTGACTCTGTGATTGTATTCAACTTGGCTCCCTCCCCTCCCTTCCTTTCATCCCCCCCCCACCCCATTCACTGCTTTCCTAATTTCCCTTGGGAATTTCCTTATAAACATTTACACATAGCTCTGAGGGTCTGACCTAAGATGACCTTGCTGTGACGTTTACAGTATATTGCCATGGGAACCAAGAGAAAGGGTGATTAGCTCCATTTGGAGACATTTGGTGAAGATTTTCCCCAAAAAGTCATATTTCTGGTCTTGAATGATAAGCAGAGTTCTACCAAGGTGAATAAGTGAGAAGAGGAATGTTCCAATCAGAGCAAACAGTACACACACAAACACAGAAAATGGAAAATAAGGGGGAAATTAAAGGATAAATAAATTGGGTATGCTGCAGCAGAAGATAGGTGTAGTTGAGGGTCTGTCAAGAGTTGGTCCCTCCAGCCAGGTCCAAGAGAAACTAGAAGTGTTAAGGGAGGGTGAACCTGATCAGATTTTTAAATATATATATATATATTTACAACTATTTATTGAAAGCTTACAATAAAAGCAGGAAATTAATATAAGTACTGACAGTGCTGCAATAAAGATCAACCTAGTTCTTGTCCTTTATTAAATTACAGAGGAATTTTTCTGTCCTTATAAGTACCGCACACTAACCGATTGCGCCACTGGAGCTGCACCAATTTTTCTGTCCTAATACAACTAAATTTACTAAATAACATTAAAAACATGTTCCTGTTTAATTTGACTATTATTGAAATTAGTTTTTAAATACTCAACGGTCACATGTGGCCAGTAGCTATTTTATTGGGTGGTACAGATAAAGTGTGTTTGTGTCTCCACAGAAAGTTCCATTGGCTTATGCTAGTCTAGTAACAGGAGAGAATAAAAAAGAAGTCTTCCATCCAAATTTTAATTTGGATGTGGCTACCTCCTATTTTATCTTTTCGAAAAGTTACTTTTTGTGCCTTTCTTTTTTTTACACAGAAGAATCTGAGGATTCTTTTGATTGTATAATGGGCCACTGCTCAACCACTTGCATTTGGCAATCAAATCATAGTGGGGTTGTCAAAAGACCAGACTTGCAGAATCCCTTTGAAAATACACATGGCCCTTTCATGTACTGGAGGAGGCAGATATGCTCACACCTGCCTGCAGAACCCAAGTGGTGGGATCCACCTGCCTCAATCTGTTTACGTTGCTCCTTCTAAATGTAGCTCAGAGCATCTATTCCAAGAGCAAAACAGTACTCACAACAGAGATGCAAACTGCATTCCTCTCCAGACACCATGTCCTCTGCAGGGCAAGTGAGATAGCCCCTACAACAGTGATCTCTGAAATCTGTCACGGAATGTAAAACTGAGGTCTCTTCACAGTTCCATGATGAATGAGTAGTAATTAGACTTTTGTTGGAGTTGTTCTCTCTACTTTTTTATCTCCCATTTCCTTATAGAATCCAACAATAAAACCTAAGTTTTTACTGATACTCTGTAAATAATTATGATGCTGATAAATCTATCATAAGCATTTTAATGACTGAGCTATGCAATCAAACATTTTACTCTAAACATCATTAACAGAGGAATTTCAACCTACCAATTCTGAAGAATGCTCTACAAACCCTAATTACTATTATTTAAAAACTAAACTCTCCCTAAAGAGACAATGACAATTCTGAAGAGGGGAGGTGCTATGTCTACCTATCCCTGTTACAATACTAATTTTAGACTCCAAATAGTGCTCATCTTATGAAAGTGCTTCCCTTTACTATATTATTTATAATATATTTATTATAATATAAAGAGAAGCCAGATATAGGACTAGAAGAGAAAAAGCTATTTTTAAGTAAAATATCAAATTTTGTTGACTGTAATGCCTACATCAGAAGCTTAATTCACTCAGCTTTATAAGGTTTTTAGTACTCTAAACTGACGACAAACTGGTAAGCATTTGTAAACCAGTTCCCAAAGTCTGCCAGCAGCAGCAGGAACCACAGGCGAAGTAGCAAAGAGACTATTATTTCCAAGGGAGAGAAAGATGTCATCACAAGCACTCGGATTGCTTTTACAGATAATTTTCTTTGTTTTGTTTTTTTGGTGTTGGGTTGTTTTTTGCTTAGTGTTTAATGGAGTCTGTTGCCCTGGCACCTGCAGGTAAAAAGGTAAGGGATATTCCCACTTTCTTTTTTGTCTGATTCTGCTAGCAGAGGGAGGAGATAATGATCAAGCTTTTGGAGATTTCCAGTTGATTATAGAGAGGTGCATTGTATTCCACATTATTTTCTTGCAGCCCGAACCATCAGATGAAAGGAAAAGCATAAAAGCACCAGCAAAGCTGGGACTCTGCTTTCCTGTTCCAACATGCCATCAAATAAGGACGGGACACTTGACTGATGTCCACATTCTGTTGTTCACGTTCCCCAAGTTCAGCTGAGAATGTCTGAGATCAACAGGTGGCCTCACTAATGGAACAGATTCACTCATTGTTTGTGTGTTTAATGAATCATTGAGTTACTGATCAGTGGTGAGCAATGGAAGCTGTTCAAACAGAAGGGAAGCCCAGCCATGAGGTGGTGGCCGCCACGCTCCTTTGAAGCGCGGCTGGCCCCGTGGGGAGTGCGGGAGGCATGGGGTTCACTCCCTATGGTTCCCAGAGAAACTGGTAGCAAGAAGAGGGTGTTATTTCTAATTGGATGATGAAAGTCAGCTCAGGGGACGGAGACCAAAGGGCCAAACATAAGAAGGGGAGGAAGTAAAAACATCTGAATCAAAGGTTGAGGTAAAACCAAGAGACAGGTGTTTGCAGTGATCCATGCAATAACCCACCTCCTGCCCCCTGGTCTCAGGAAGCAAGCAAGTGGCGACAGACCAAAAGAAGTAAGGAATAGCCCTGCTTAGAATCCGGATGCTGATTTTCTTACAAAGAGTTCATGGTACAGTGGAAACTATCATTTGGATGGCAAGGCTGACCCTTCTTTGAGGGGTTTCCACATGTTGGATTGGGCCCTTCCTGTGACTAGAATTTGACTGAGGTAGATCAGAGTTGCATTTAATGAACTGTGCCTTTCTCACCCCACCCCCCAGAAATAGGACTTTTTATTGCTACCACTATAAGTCTGAATTTTAAGGTGATTCTTTGGTGCTCACACCTATCAGCCTATTTAATGTTAGCACCTGTCTCATCCCAGGAGCTTTTCCAGAGCTATTGCTTTTAACCACGAAGCTCCATGAGTTTTCCCAATTCACAGTTGGACATCTTAGTTATTTTTATTCCTCTAATGAGCACATTATAGTGAAGATAAGTAGATTGACAAGCCTTTTCATTGTCTTTCCAATGCTGCCTGGAATTGATTTGTTGACCACCTTTCAAGACATGACCTATTGGGTCATGATTTTAACCAGCCTCTTCCAGATTTGGCTGAATGTTAGAAATCTTCCAAAGTTGACTGTTGCTTTTTTCTTTTAAATAAAACCAACATAGAACAGATGATGAAAATAACCATCAGTGGTCTTGACTGAAGTCAAGTTATGAGCTTCAATCATAGTCTGCCATTTTTACACCATGGAGCATATTTTCTCATGGGTAAGGAACAAGCCTTTGAAGCTTGTCAGGTAGTTTTTGTCTTGAGTACTCTCAGTAATGAGCTTGGATTTTCTAAATGAAGCTTCATCATTCTGTACATCAAAAAGTCTCACTTTAAAAACATGATCCAGCCAGGCATGGTGGTACAACACCTGTTGTCCAAGCACTGAGAGGCAAGTGCCTTGAGATCGCTTGAGTTCTCAGGTTTGAGACCGCCCCAGACAACATAGTGAACCCAGTCTCAAAAAAGCAGCCAGGTGCCGTGGTGGGCACCTGTAATCCCAGCCACCTGGGAGGCTGAGGCTGGGGATTGCTTGAGTCCATAGCACCCTGGACAACTTGAGTCTGCGGTGCCCTGGGCAACATAGCAAGACCTAGTCTCTTAATTAATTAAAATAAAAACATGATTCAACCTCGTGCAATTCTCCATCAGCCACAGGCTCCAGGTATCTCCAGTTCTGCAAATCCAAGGGGAAAAAGCATCCTAATGGGCGAGCAGAGTCAATGACTGTTAGAAAAGCCTTCCACCACCCCCTGCAGTTTCCCAGCAGCAGTGGGCCCCTCCTGGCACCTCCAAGCAGATCTGTGAATCCAAGAGGAAAAAACATCCCAGGTGAGCAGGCAGTCAGTGACTGTCAGAAAACCTGTGCCCTGGATCCACTAATGCAGTATTGGCGCAGGCAAGGGAACCAAAAATAGCTACAGCACAAGAGTGAGAAACACCCCTGCAAAAAGGAGATAAATAACAAGCCCCAGATTTGCTACCAACCAAAGCCACTCTCAGGGAAACACAGAGAAGCAGGATAGACCCAACAGCCAAAGGGAGAAAAATAAGCCACATGTGCCCATTATTCTTTCTGACTGCTAAGGAACAGGTCCATCATGACAACCAACCAGAACCAAAGAAGTTAACACCACACAGAACAGACACATGGTAGAAGTAATCACAGCCTGATAAAAGACTCAAATATCCATGCCAGCCAATGCGAGTACTATGGTGGCCCAACACATAGGGTAAGTCTAAAAACAACAAGGAAAATAAAAACCTCAAACATTCAAGTAAGCCCTTCAGAAACTAATATACCACCAAAGGCAAGACAACCTCTAGAATCCAGTAAGGATGACATAGAAAAAATATCTCATGTGTCTAACAAAGAATTCAAGCTCAACATGACAAAAGTATTCGAAGAGTTGAGAGAAGAAATCAAGCTCAGCATGACAAAAATACACAAAGAGTTAAGTGAAGAGTTAGCAAAATATAAAAAAGAATGCATTAAAAGGATAGCATAATTGACGAACATAAGGATGAGACAGAATCCTTAAGAAAAGGGCAAAAAGAGATCCAGGATATTAAAAGAGCAGCAGAGGAGCTCAAAAATGCAGGGACAAACCATGAAAACAGATTAAATGAAAGAAGAAAGGATCAACAATCTCAAAGACACTGAAATAAAAAGGACCAACAAAGAAAAAGTAAAAAGATAGAATGTAAACTCAAGATTTATCAGATTCCTTAAAGAAAGGTAATATAACAGTGATTGGGATCCCAGAAGGAGAAGAGCGAGTCATGGGGACTGAAAGGCTGTTTAAGAAATAATGGAGGAGAACTTCCCAAGCCTAATAAGAAAATGAAACTAAACATACAGGAAGCCAGAAGGCTTCCGTCCTGTACATCAAACTACCTTAATGAAAGTAAAACCACAGTAAAACACATAATTGTAAAACTTCTAGAGTCCAAGATAAGGAAAGACTAATGAAACTTACTTGAGAAAGGTAACAGATAATATAAAAAATAAATGTATTAGACTGACTTCAGAATTCTATGAAGAGACACTTCAGGCAAGGAGAGACTGGAGCCACATTTTCAAAAATCTCCATGACCAAAAAAAAAAAAAAAAAGCCAGCCAAGAATACTCTGTGAAAATCTCCTTCCTAAATGAGGAAAAATAAGAACCTTCTTGGAAAAAGTCTTCAGAAATCCACTACCACTAAACTCCATTCCAAGAAATCTTACAAGAAACCTTAAGATTAAAACCTACAGAAAAACAAAACAAGGAAGTAAATGGAACTTCAAAATGACCACCAAAATACCAACTTTAGACTCACAAGTGTCAATAATATTAAATTAATAAATATTAACCGTCCAAACTCATCAATCAAAAGACACAGAGTAGCAGACTAGATCAAAAAGCAGAAGGCAACATATTTCTGCCTCAAGGAAACACATCTGAACTCTAAAGATAAGGACAAATTGAAAGTACAGGGCTGGAAAACAGTCCTATAAGCAAATGCCCACCCCCCCCCCCAAAGGCAGGAATATCTGTTGTTATAACAGATAAAGCAGATTTCAAAATTTAAAAAGTGACAAAGAAAAGACATAGCAATTATTAATCTATATTCACCAAATGAGGGAGCACCAAAATTTTAGAAAACTACTAGTGGAACTGAAAGCAAACATTGGTGAAAATATATGTGGTAGATGATTTAACATTCCACTCTCTCCAAAAGGACAGATCAATGAAACAGAAACTACACAAGTACAAAAAAGCTTTAAAGGAAGATCAGACCACATGGACCTAATACGTATGTATAGGATACTGCACCCCCAAGGAAAAGAATACACTTTTTTTTTCAAATGCACATGAATCACTCTCCAAAATCAACCATATGTTAGACCAGAAAGCAAACATGAATAAATTATATAGAGATTAAAATAATGCCAACTTTTTTTCTTTGATCAAAAAGGCATCAAACTAGAAATGAAAACAAAAATAAAGTAAGGAGAGTGTCTACTACATGGAGATTGAACAATGCTACTGAGAGACCACTGGATAAATGAGGAAATCAAAGAAGAAATTGAGAGCTACATTGAAACAAATGATAAAGATGACATAAAATTTCAAAATGTATGGGACTCAGGAAAAGCAATACTAAAAGGTAAATTCATAGCAACATAGGCTTATATCAAAAAGCAAGAAATAACTGAAAGAAATAATCTAATCTCTCAACTTGAGGAACTAGAAAAGGAGCAACAACAACAACAACAAAAATATCCAAAAACCCAGTTGAAGGCAGCAAATAATAAAAATCAAAGCAGAAATGAAATAAATATAAAACTAAAAAACAATCCAGAAGATAAAACCAAAAGCTGTTTCTTAAAATATATATAACTTGATAACCCCCTAGCAAAGTTCACAAAGGAGAAAAATATAAATAAATAGGATCACAAATAAAAGAGGCAAAATTACAACTTGACACAGCAGAATTCCAGTCTAATAAGAGACTATTATGAACATCTATATGCAAACAACCAGGAGGAGATGGACAAATTCTTAGAATTATATAACCACACAAAGTTGAACAAAGAAGAAATAGAGGATTTCAGGCCACTCACAAGCAGCAAAGTTGAAGAAGTCATCAAAACTCTCCTAAAAAATGAGAGCTCGGGACTAGACAGTTTCACAAACGAATTCTACCAAACATTCAAAGATGAAATATCACCTGTATTGCTAAAATTCTTCCAAAATCGAGAAAGAAGGAAAACTGCTGAAAATATTCTATGAAGCAAACAGTACACTAATAACAAAACCAAACAAAGATAGTTCAAAGAAAGAAAACTATAGATCAATCTTCCTAATGAACACAGATGCAAAAATTCTAAATAAAATCCTGGCAAATTGAATCTAACAAAGAATAAAAAGAGTTTTTCACCATGACCAAGTGAGATTTATCCCAGGAGCACAGGGATGGTTCAATATACAAAAAATCAATCAACATAATCCACCACATCAACAAGGAGAAAACCAAAAACTGTATGATCATATCAATAGATGCAGAAAAGAACTTTTGATACAGTCCAGCATACAGATGAAAACTCTTGAAAAACTTGGGATAAAAGGAATATATCTCAACACAATAAAAGTCATTTATGACAAAACCTCAGCAAACATCATCCTTAATGGGGAAAAACTGAAATGATTTCAATTAAGATCTGGAACCAGGCAAGGATGTCTGCTGTCACCATTGCTTTTCAACATAGTACTGAAAATTCTAGCTAGGGCAACAAGGCAAGACTAAGACATAAAAGGAATACAAATAGGGAAAGAAGAAATAAAGTCATCATTATATGCAAGTGATATGATAATTTATCTAATGAACCCTAAAAAAATCCATAGAAAAACTAGTTGAAACAACAAACCAGTTCTGTAAGTTTACAAAATCAACACACAAAAATCAGTCAGAAGAAGAAGAAATTGAAAAAAAACTACTTCATTTTTCCATCACACAATGGAAATGTAATTCCTGGGAATAAACCTAACAAAGCACATAAAAGACCTATACAAAGAAAACTATAAAACATTGTTAAAAGAAATAGAAGACGACTTAAGGGAATGGAAAGACATCTCCTGCTCATGGATTGGAAGAATCTACACTATCAAAATTTCCATTCTACCGAAAGCAATTTACGGATTCAAAGCAATTCCAATAAAAATGTTGATATTCTTTAAGGAGCTAGAACAAAAATTACTGAAATTCATATGGAGTAATAAAAGACCTTGAATATATAAAATCCTCATGATCAAAAGATGAGAGAGCAGAAGTATTACCTTCCAGATTTCAAATTATATTACAAAGTTATAATAATTAAAACAGCGTGGTACTAGTACAAAAACAGACTACAAACCAATGGAACAGAACTGAATGTCCAAAAATAAAGCCACACATATATGGTCAGCTAATTTTTGACAAAGGAGCAATAAACATACATCCAAACAAGGATAGTCTCTTCAATAATTAGTGCTGGGAAAACTGGATCATTACATGCAAAAAAAAAAAAAAATGAATCTAGACCACTCCCTCATACCATGTACAAAATTGGTGAAAGACTTGGATGTAAGACCTGAAACCATAAAATACATGAAGGAAAATATGAACAAAACATTCCAAGATTTACACCTTCGAAACCTCTTTCAGGACTCATCTACAGATGCTAAAAAAATGAAGGAAAATATAAACAGCTGGAAGTACATCAAATTAAAATGCTTCTATACGGCAAAAGAGACAATAACCAAAACAAACAGACACCCAACTGAATGGGAAAAACTTTTACTCTCCATCAGGTAATAAGGGTCTGATAACAAAGATCCACAAAGAACTCACACAACTTAACCAAAAAAAAAAGTAAAAAGCCTGGTCAAAAAATGGGGAGAAGAGCTGAAAAGATACTTCTCCAAAGAAGAGGTACAAATGGCCAATAAGCATATGAAAAACTGCTCAGCATCACTAATAAGCAGGGAAATGCAAATCAAAACCATAATGAGATACCATCTTCCATCATATCAAATAGTAAGAATGGCCCATATCAGAAAAATGGGCAACAACAGGTACTGACATGGATGTGGAAAAAAAGTAACACTTTCACATTGCTCAAAAGGACACCTGTATTTGGTTGTTTATTGCAGCATTTTTTACAATAGCCAGGATATTGAAACAACCCAAATGCCTCCAAACAGACAAATGAATCAGAAAGTGTGATATATTTACACAATGCAGTATTATTCCATAATCAAAAAAGACAAATATGATGTATTTGTGATAACATGGATGGCCCTAGAAGGAATCATGTTAGCAGAAATAAGTCAGAAAGAAAAAGACAGAAACCTGATGGTCTCACTTACAGATGGGACATAAGGAAAACAAGCAAAGCAGGGAAAAAGGCAAAATAAACTAACAATGAAACTGGGGCATGCTGCTAGGGAGGAGGAGGGGGAGAAAGAAATCAGGGAAGGAATGAGCACAAAAATCAAAATGATGGTTTATGGGTGATACGGTGGTGGGAGAACCCCAGGGAATATAATGGTGTAAAACATACACACACATAAATATATAAACAACAAAAATGACTAATAAAAAAATACGAACATTATCTTTGAAGTCATCTGGTGCAATTTTGTTTCCTCAAAACTCTGTGATTCATGTTTTTCAGTAATTCTTGTATTGGACATAACTGGTGCTCTTGCATCACAGCTCTCTTTCTTAGAAAATATATCAACCAATCACTTCTTGTCACATTTTGTGGGCTGTGTGTGTGTGTGTGTGTGCGTGTGTGTGTGTGTGTGTTTTAAAGGTAGGAGTCATGTCTGACATAGCAGAGTGGGATGTGATGAGGAGAGCACTGAGATAATGGTTCAAAAATGTATGCCTTTGTTTCAGCTTTGCCACTCTGGAGTATAACTGGTCATATACCCTCTATGGCAGAGACAGGCTAACTATCTAAGCCTGCCTGCTTTCCTCCTTGATACACAGTTCACCCTAGTTCCTGACCTTCCTTCTACTCCGATGTATCTAAGTGACAAGTTCAGGCTAGTGGAATGAGGGCCCATCAGTCAACTTTGCTATCAGACCTAGATCATAAAGCCTCCTGGGTGATCCTCTATGCTGTCTTTTCCCTAACCTTCAAAAAGATGTGTACCTAGGATTGGCCTGGAAGATTACAGAGCTTCTGTCAAGCTTGGCTCCCTTCCAGGTATCCAAAGAGTCCAGGGCAGCTGGAATACAAAGGCTGGGCACCTCAGCGATAAGAAGCTCTTCCCTTTCCCTTAGTGTACTATATAAATGTTAATGTCTACATGTTCCATGAAAATGAAAAAGTCAGGAGGTATTCCAGTGGACTTTGAAGTACCTTCCAGATTTACCATCTTTGATTCAAAGATATCATCTAATTTATACTTTCCCTACCCTAGACAAAGGAAGGAGGATATTCTTTCTGTTCATTCAAGACTTCCTAGTAGGAAGAAGGGGACTTCTATTTAATATATTCTAATTTGGAAAAAAAAAAAAGGAGAGACTAGAGAAGACAAGGCAAGTCTTTTGGCATCTTAGTCAGGACATGGAAAAGAATAATGAGGAAATATAATGAACAGGAGTATGAAATTTGAGCATCACAGGTCAAAGAATGAAGTTATCATTTTCCATCACATGTGGTTGGTGGCAGATCTTCAGGCTACAAATAGTAATGAGGGCCAGAGCAGTGACAACAAACTTCTAGTCCCACTGCATAATTCTTGATAGTGGTTTGTGCTTCATTAAGCCGACCTCAAATACTTTTATGAACGAAGATCTCAGTTCTTCCAAAACGAATCTCCATCCATGTCTTCTTCAATAAGCCCTCTTTTCAACACAAAGGAGGATGTGAAAGCTACTGCTCCCTTAGGCAATGTTTTTGCTGTTTGAAAACTCAAGCTGTATATACTCACATATGTCTTGTGTGTACATAACTTACCATACAATTTTCTGATTCTGAATGTTTATATGTGCAATGGAATGTTAACTCCCCCTGGATGTAGAAGCTACACCACATGTCCCCGTAGAGGAAATATGTCCCAATCCTAAAATGAAGGGGTTGCATTTTGTCTCTGACATTAAATAGTCAAACTAAGCTCTCACCTAAGAGACAATGCAAGGCATTAACAAGTCCTTTATTTTTTTACCCGGTGATGACAGATACTTCTCAATTTTATGTGTTTCTTTAATCTTTGAAACATTTATATAGTGTTTATTGTGTAACAAACATGGCTCTAAATTTTTTTATAGATATTAATTTGCTTAATTCCCTGTCAGAAGTATACTATGACTACCACATTCCATGAGTAAAGAAAATGAAAAATAGAGATTATTGATGTAAATTCACACAAGTTAGCGGCAGAGCTGGGGTTCAGACCTTGGGTCTGTCTCTTGGTGCTCAGCAACTATGCTCAGTAACATTTAACTTTAGTCACTGACTCATCACTAATATTAGACTCCTCCATACCATCCCACCAACCCCCATGTTCAACCAGACATTCTCCAAGTCCTACCAAACATCAGAAGTGTAATCCTGAGAACAAAACTTCTTCATGGCAAATAGGACAGCTGAGCACAAGATTTTGATGAAAAATTTTTTTCTTATAAAATGTAATTAGTTCTTAATGAGAGTCAAATATCCAAACTGTCTATACGGAAAATAGCAATCTAGTTTACAAGATAGACTTTGCCACCATGATTTTCATTATTTTTCTAGTTGTTGCAGAATACAAAAATTGTACAACTGTGGCCTATTTTAAAATCTAGGCACTCCAATGTTTAATGACATTCAGGAGTTTCCCTTTTGTAGAATTCAGGAAACATTTCATGGGAAGTGTCAAAAGCTGCATGCCAGAACTTATGCAGCATGGCAGAGGTTGAATGGTAGCAACAGAGTGACAAATTTTACCTCTCTGGTCTCTGCTTCTCCTGTTTGAAGTTAAGAAAGGCAAACTAGATTAAAAGCAATTTCAGAATCATTCAGAATCCACTGTCCACAAGACCCTTTGTGAAATAATCCCTGTTAAATTTACCAGACTCATCTTGTTTCCAAACTTTCAGCTACTTGGACTTCCTTTATGTTTCTTCCAAAACACTGAGTTCTTTCCCAGCTTCAGGCCTCTCCATCATTGGTTCCTTCTGCCAAGATGCCCTTTCCACCACCAGCACCACCACCACCACCACCACCACCACCATCATCATCATCATCCTCATATTTATTTTCCCTGCCTCACATATCATTTTCATGCTCAAAGTGATGATTAATCTCTTCAGTCATCTCTTCTGTCAATGTGTCTCCAACATCTAAAACTAAATTATTCCCCTAACCCAACACTACTAACTCTCCATCCAATGCCCTAATTTGCAAGCACCTATCATTCTGATATTTTCTAATGTGTTTGCTTATTCATTGCCTGCTTCTTCTTACTACATATAATTTCTATAGGCTTGAGGTATTGTTTACCCTATTTATTATTTTACCTCTGGTGTCTATGACAGAGCCTATAGCCATAAGTGCAACAAATCGAGGACTAGCAATAGAGGTGGCACCTAGCCTAGGACATAGAGCAGCATAATTATTTTGTAAGAGTCACATGAGGAAGCAGAGGACTTGCCTGATGCTGGACTTCTCCTACTTACTCAATTCTGTGGTTTCAGATCAAATGTCAGCCTGGTTATATGCATATCACAAGAGGTAGTTTTCTGCATCCTTTCTCTCCTGCGAACCTCCTATTTCTTAGCCATGACTCTCCAGTAATATCTTGTCTATTTGTATTATGCACTTCATGAACAGAAAATAGCATATCCTGCTAAAGTGGTCAGCACTTCACTGCTGCGACAGCAGTACTGCTCTGTTTCTGTGCTTCTAGGTTTTGAACCCAGCAGCTAACTGGCCTTCTACAGTCTGTGTCCTGAACCCAAGGTGGTGCTCTGTGGTGACAAGGTGTTTCATTGCTGTATCAGTTAACAAAACAGGATGTTAACTAAAGCAGATCCAAGGCTGGCTGATGTCTGACGCAGGGTGTTCTTTCTCTACTGATAGAAGCACCAGGTACCATGCCCCAACACAGGGAACATTCTGTCTTGGGTCACGGGCCAGATAAGTAAAGACCTTTGGGGCTAAAGGGAGTTGGGGAGTTTCTGGGAGGGACAGCTTCTGAAGTTGCTCCTCCAGCTCAGATGGGAAAAGTGATATTTAACTCACAGAGTTAACCTCGTTAGAGCCAGAAGCTGCACCTCCACCCAGGTGAATCACCTAGGATGAAGGAAGGAAGAGAAAGAACACTGGTGAGGTCACAGGGAAATGTCAGAGAATCACCACCTCAGATTTCAGAAGTGGGGACTGGGCCCCCATGTGTGAGGAGTTATCTCAGTACCCCCTACCATGTAAGAATAGAGTTCATTGTATCCTGTTTAGTGGTTAATTGAATTTGGGTTTACTTTCTCCCCTCCAACCAGTTTCAAGACTTCCAGATCTATCAAGAGACCTTTGCATGCTCTTAGAATTTTACCCTTATGCCTCAGGACTGCCTACATCAAATACCTATATAATGACAACTCAAGATAAGTACTTTTATATTCCATCATAAATATATTACAGGATCAGCATTCTTAACCCTTTCTTGCATCAGTATTTGCTCAGAAAGGTCTTCCTTCAGCATTACCAGAGTATCTCTTGTGTACTGCTAGCAAATTTCTTTTTTTTAGTCTACTGTGGGAAAACAAAATAATGCGTATCCATAGTCTTTTTATTTATTTTAATTTTTCAAATTTAAAAGTATTTACTGCAAGAATTTCTTCTCACATTTTATTGATTTACAATCAATTTACATATCTCAATTACATATCTCACTTTGGAAGTACAATCTCACACTTCCTCTGCATATGCACATGGTCTGCTAACCTTCCACCAAAGCTAGGGATGCCAGTGTCTTGTTTCCCCTTCACTCTCCTCTCTACAGCCTTCATGATACTCCATAAGAGTGAAACCAACCCTTAGCTTTCTTTTTATCCATGTTTCTGCTCCTACAATCTATCTGGGCTCTAATTCTTTGCATCATTAAAAAAAAAAATCAGAAGTCAGAACTGCACATACTGCTCACATAAGGTCTGTGGAGAGTCTTGGAGCAACACAAGCTTTCTTTCTAATTTGCAATGTAAAAATTTTTTTTGGTTTTTTTCTGGACATGTGCTATGACCTCACAGTCCACTTGCACATAGACCTCAGCTCTGTCCTTTTTATCACACTCACCCGGCTCCCTCCTAAACAGCAGTGATTGTATTAAGGTTTTGTCCCTAGAGATAGTCCCAACCGCTACCTCTTTCAGATAGTTGGCTTCTTAAATTTTCTAGGTTAACGTAAATGTATTATCTTGTCACTGAAGGTTTCAGAAAACTCAGCCAGGTAAGGGGTTAGACCTGCATTTTCTGACACAATTGTGGAACAATTCCAGCCCTAAGGTGATTCTGATGTGGCAAACCTGGACTCTCTCAAGTTCACCGTGAACCATCTGCTGTTAAGTCAATCTGTGCCTTGCCTTCCAAATAGCTGTTTGAAATCTATTCTCAACTTCATTTTTCTCCTGACTTAATCTCTCACACAAACTACCATATTTTTCTGTTTAGATACCTTGTTTGCTTTTCTCTGTCACATCTACTTGCCTAATTCTTTTCTAAACATTATCAACCTTGACCATATTTTGTCCTCTTTCAGATAGCTGACTTCTCACATTTATCAAGTTTACTTGCAACTTTTGTTCCTTTTCCTTGAGGTTTCACATACTGTGACAGCTAAAGCTGCCTGGGACAGTGCCAGATTACATTGGAGACTTTGGCGTAATTATTGCAAACTTTCCTTTCATTTTCAAAAGTTCCTTGAGTTGGATGGCCACCCTACTGACAGAACTCTGCTGTCCTTTCAGACTAACTTTGAACTGCACACACTTGAGAACACTAATGTCTTCCAGAACTTCAATCAAGGGCTACACGTTGTCCTCCTTCCAAGATATAGTTTGGTGAAAGTCTGGAAAATGAGGATCTGGCCCCTGGCAGAGATGCTATGGCACTCACTTAGGCCTTAGGCTGACCTCCAGGTATTCAGGTCCATGTGGTTAGATGGTGATTGCTCTACTCTGGGCAAAGTAGCGTAACCATTTAAACCTGGGGTGTTGGAATCAGGATGTTTTCTTTCAAATCTTGGCTCTGTCACTTTGGTCTCTATCATTTAACTGGGCCACATAGAGCCACATATATGTCCTTTAATCAGAGTTTTGAAACAGGATATTTACACAGACCTAGTACTCAATGTGTGACCCAACAGTTATAGATTTCCCATGTGATATGACTAATAACACAGCTATGTTGTAGGTGACTCAGTTTCAGGCAAACACATTCATTTACTCTAATTCATGGAGTAGAATGCTTGGTGAATCTACTCAGCACTAGAACATCCTGCTTTATGACAGACCTAACAACTGTTCCTCTCTCAATGTTCAAAAAACTTGGATTGTGTCATGCATTTATTCATTCACAAAGTGTATATTCTCTCAGATGCATATGTCAGGGCTATATGGGATCTAAAGAAAATAATGCCCATGCCTAATCTCGGGTAGTTTATTACTGAGCTGGGGACAATAGAAATACGTATGCTAGTGAAATTTAAATAATTGTGCAGATAAATGAACCCAGAAATATTAGAAAGAAATATAATGATTGAATGTCAACTGAGTGGAACCTTATATCATAGCTACACGATTAAGAAAAGAAATTATCTTGGAATGAAGGCAACAAGGGAATAGGGACTTAGAAGAAGATAGAAACAATGAACTTGGAAGGAAATGCTAGATATGTATTAAACTTCAGATATAGACTAAATTTAATATTAGGCATCAGCCTTAGGTTCTAGAAGGCCAAATAGCTGAATGTCTACTTTAATATACAGTTTTTAGAATCCTGGAAATTGTAAATGATAAGTGATTCAGTGACTGGGCATTTTGTAATCCTATATAATGAGCATAACAATGATACTAGGACAATTACCAAAATATACTTTTTGTATTAATTTTTAAAAAAGTTGCCAACTTTTAATTTTGCTAAGTACACAAGGAAGGGCAACATTATCATTTCCATAAAAGGATATTTTGATAGCAAAAAAAGAGATACTACATAATCAGATAATTTTAATAACAATATTAACTTTAAAATATGGGTCACTATTCTCAACATTATAATTAAAAATTACCATAACTGCTCTATGTACTAATATAGTAGCAACTAAAATATAACAATATATTTAGAACTGTAAAAATGAATTCCTTTACTAATTAATCATGGTTATAATAATTTGTAATTTGTACAAAAATTAATAATTTCCTAATATGTAACTAAAAAGTAAGAGTTTGACAGCATAAACAAATGTTAAGACAAGGCATATTGTCTACATAAATTAGGATGAATGTTATTTTTATCAAATCTTCATGTATTTATAAAAATTTAAATAATACAGATAAAGTAATAGTGATTAAGTTTATCAAAATTCTTATCCATTACTATAATTATTTACAACACCACTGAAAATCTTTCTCTTAAATTATATTGTTTTTCACAAAATAAGTTACTGATGTCATTGAGTGTGCTCCCTTTTAATCTCATACAAACAGAAACTACCAGAAATCTATTTTTAAATTTAACAAGGTTTCAGATTAGAAATGAATTCAACTCAGTTTCTGCTCTACATGCTTTCCTGAAGGATTTCTCAAACAGTTATAACTACCTTGAATCTCATTGAAGAAATACTTGTCAAATGGAAAACCACGACAGGAGGGTGTCATGTACATTTCTACTATCAATCATATAAACATGAAGATACCACAAGTGATTTAGAAAAATGCAAACCTAGGTTGTCTTGTTCCTGTATGTCATATGTGTTTAAGAAAGTCAATCTAGAACTCAAGAATGAGAAAGAATATCTGGCAATCCACAGAAAGATAGTGATCAGTCTTCTTAGTCTTTGATACATGAAAGATATGAGAACTGCCACATACTGATGCAAGACACACAAAGATATAAGTTGGAGTTGCTAATGCATGTTTAAAAGCAAAAGGCTTCTCAACAAAAGAATGTCTTTCTCTTACTGCACAGGTTTTAGCACCAACACAGCACAATTCACTGACATCACGATCACTTCCAGAAGAAGTCTGTGAGTAGAAACCAACTGAAAAAGTAATAAATACAGAGGTGCCTGGAGAGTGCAACATACTGCCTTCTCCTAAGATTCCTCATCACTTCATGCTGGGATGTACCTAAAACGAAAATAGAAATGCAAAAAGGAATACCTCATCTTCCTGGCTTATTTCTATATCCAAATTTGAGGACATCATCCACTCCCAAGTGATTGTGGGAATAATATACAGAGTATTAGAAATTGAAAATTTAAATGAGCATGAAAATCTTAAATCAACTTTTGAAAGTAGCATCTTTCATCAATAATCATTTATTGAGCATCTCCTGCTCATTGAATCTGGAACGTATGCCTGGTTTCATGAGCCACTTGTTGGCTGTGAACCTTTGCTTACTTAATATGTCCCCAGGTTTCCTCTCATCTGTAATTTGGCATTAATCATAATAACCACTTCGTAAAGTTCATAAGCATTCAGTGATGTAGTATTTGTAAAACACTGGGACTAGTAACTGGAAGAAAACAAATTATATAGTGTATTAAATGAAAAAAAGATGTACCAAGAATAAGTATGCCAGTCTACAGTGCATAAAACACTTTTTGTGAAGTTATTTCAAAGAAATTATATCATCACCATCAACTAAATCTTTGAGTCCAGGGGTTGAAAAGAGAAGTCAGTTTGCTATTTCAATCAATTAGTTTATGAGAAAGGAACAATAATTCCGTGGCAATTTTTGGCAGGATTTTAAAAAAAAACAATTTTTTAAATTTTTTAATAATTTATTTATATATAAATTTCACATATCTGTGATCGCTGGGGTTCCCCCCCATTGGTTCCCACCTTGTCCCACCCTCCCCCCTCAAGTTGTGTACTTCAATTTGGTTGTTGACTTGACTTTTCTTCATGGATTTTTGTTTATTTTCCCATGTCCCATATAGTAGTGAAACCATTTGGTTTCTGTTTTTTTCTTTTTGACTTGTTTCTGCTAAAATGAACTCTTCTAAGTCCATCCATGTTATCATAAAATCTTCCAATATTTCATTTTTAATAGATGAGTAATATTCCAGTGTGTGTGTGTGTGTGTGTGTGTGTGTGTGTGTGTGTGTGTGTATACCACATTCTTTTTCATCCAGTCATCTGTTTTCAGGCATTTTGGTTGCTTCCATGTTCTTGTGATTATAAATATTGCTGCAATAAACATCCGAGTACAGGTGTCTCTTTGTACCCACATTGAAGTCTTCTTTGGGTAAATTCCCAAGAGAGCAATTGTTGGGTCATATGGTAGTTCCATTTTCATTAATTTGAGGGCCCCTTCATACAGATTTCCATAGAGATTGGACCAGAAAACAATTCTTATTTCTTTCTTGACTTCAGTTGAAGTGAGAGAATGGTGAATAAATGTTGCTAGATTTAAATTGGGCTGACTGAAGAGACACTTGTGAAGCTAGAACCACATAGTGCCATGTATGTTAATGAAAGAAAGAGAGTAGATAAAGGGGGCACATCACAAGGTCACACACTTAAGGACACCATCAAAGAAAAGGACAGTGGTTCAGTGGATTAGGGAACACTAGTGACCTTCACAAGGGCAATTCATCTGAAGCAGGGTGCTCTCTAGAGAAAATTAAAGACAAAGGGAAAGAAACATGGAGAGTGATACATTGTGATGTTGTTAGCAGGCTTAAAAAATACCTCATTATTTGGCAAACCCTTGTGATTAGGAAGAAGGCACTAGAGAAGGAGAAATTGAAAACGTAGAAAATAGGGAGCATACCTGAAAATTCCAGAGGAAGCTAAAGGGAGGTGAAATTAAGAACACTGGCATATCAATTGTAAGGTGGAAAGAAAGCAAATGTGAGAGAGATCAGATCAGACACTTTTGATTTTCATTTTCCTGTTAAAGGAATAGATGGGAATCAAGGTGTAAAAATCTCTTTTGGGACATAAAGAAAATGGGCAAGTTTAGAATGGCTACTGTGGAGAATTTGATACGGCATTAATTCAACATGAATGAAATAACTATACAACTAGGCCTGGGCCCCCAACTGAGATTCAATAGCAGGGATTTGTGGTGAATCCAAACACAAGCTCCTATAAAGATCCATTTTCTGGGGTGGTTAGAAACAGCATATGTGGAGATTTAGGTTTTAAGGAGGGATTTTCACACCAAAGGATTTTGCACGGCAGATCCAGGCTGGGAAACAGTGAAGACAGAGGTAGGAAAAGATACAGATTAGGAATATCAGGGTATACTGAGGACGTAGATGGACTTGGTGGGCTTGAGAGGGATACACAGGCTATTGCCATATAAAGGGCATTCAGGGAGTGTAAGATCTTAGAAGTGACAAAGCAAAGAAGGCCCAGAATCAAGTTTTGGAAAAAATGTATAAAGGAGCAGGCAGGAAGGAAGCTTATAATAAAGATCCAGAGAAAGAATCATTATAGGTAGAAAAATAAAACAAGGAGAGAAAGAAATGAAGAATTTACACAGAATATGTATACATAATATGCTTAATAAGTATGCAGAGGTATAGAATAACAATTATAAATACCAATAAGAACCAAGAATTAACATTTAATAGGCATTGTTCTACTACACATACTGAGCAACCCAAGGAAGGAAGTACTACTATAAATGACATTTTACAGCTGAGGAAAATAAGGCAGGAGGATGTGAAACAATTTAGCCAAGGTCATACAACATGAGTTCCTAATTCTAGTCTTAAACAATGTTCTACTTCAACTGAAAAGTATAGCTGAAGAAGTTCTATATTAGTGTGATTGCTTTGCAAATGCAGGATCTTAAACATGAACAACCTTAATTACGTTGTTCAAGGCAAATAGCATAGAATTCAAGTAGGATTGAGATTAAGAAGTCATCTTGGGATTTGTCCATTAGGAAATTGATGACAGAGCAAAAAAGTGTGTGCAAATGTAGGTGTGATGTGTATAAAACAAACTATTGAGAGTTAAGGATGGGGAGGGTTGGTGGAAAAAGAAATAGAATGGCATTAAGATGGTGGGGATTGGAGTTTGGCACATATGCCCAGGTTGAATCTCTTAGCTGTGGAATCCTGAAGAAGTTGTTCCATGTTAACCAAGTTTCTTTTGCCTTAGCTGTAAAATGGTCATGATAATAGTATTTCCCTCATTGGGTTGTTTCAAAAATTAGTACACACAATTCCTATAAATTTTTTTGCTCGAAAACATTTGAAAAATAATTTCAAAATTATTTTTATAATGTGAATTTCATACACTGTTCAATTATACTAAAAGCTGTTGACTCACTCTTCAAACTTATTTTTCTCTTTTACCTAAATATCTATCACATGACCATGTTTTGATAATGTTTTGCTCCCTCTCTGGTGCTTTTTTTTGCATTAATTTAGCCCATATAATATTTCAGAGTACTGTTAAACATTTTCTCACACAAAATTTGGTAAGACAAAAACAGCAGATTCTGTTACCTTCTCCAGTTAGAAAACAATGCGTCCTGATCCAATATACATTCTGCCCTACAGGAAACTATTTTCTGAACTAGACATCAATAATCATTTTTCAAATAATTAACATATGATAGAACAAGATTACCTTAAAGTAACTACTCTTTAGTGATTCAAAAAGTCAACTTACAATTTTTACTGTCTCTATGATCTATGTGTCATTGTCAGGAGCATTTCATTTTCCTGTAGATATATACACTATAGGTTGCATTCTTTGTACCAGAGAGAATCTGACCTATATCCAGTTAAACATGTATACTAAACATGTATACATACATTGTGTTTAAAATGTCTAAGTGTGTAAGTCTCTAGAATGCAAAAAAATAATGCAAGATAAAGTGTACACATATTCAGGACCAACATCTGTAACTAAGGTTGCACTCTGAGTCACCAATAACCTCAGCATGCATCTTATATTGTTCCTTAGATGAGGTGTGTCTGAGTTCAAGGAGAAAAAAAGAAAACAAAAAGATGGCCTAGAAAGTAAGCACATCTGTTACGCTCATTGAGACATCAGAATTTAACTTATGGAAGTAAGGTCTAGTTGAAAAAAAAAATCTTATTAAGGATTCTAAACACAAGACCCAATTCTGTCTTCAGATTCTTAAGTAAAACTGGGTCTGAAATCAATATAGGCACTGTTAGAAAGGATTTGAGGATTGAATCAGAGAATAGGATTTGGCTGCTAGGACACAAACCATGCTACTAATCCCGGAGAAAGGATTTGCCCATTTAAAGGATTATAAATTTTTCAAAAGCATATTCTGTTGATAATACTTTTCATTTCCTGCAAATCAAATTACTGAAGAACATTTTCATTGTGAGTAGAATCAGACAATGTTTTCATTGTTGTTGTCTTAATTTCCTTGGTATAAAATGGTACCAAATTTCAAAATAATCAGACACGAAGTGTCAGCTCAAAATGGCTTCACCTCTGAGGGCTCAGGCAGATAAATTGGGGAAAGAAAAAAAAAAGGCTGTCAGCAAACTAAAAAACAGTTAACACAAGTCTCCTTGATTCCTGAGCCAACATTTTGTGAGAGTGTGAAAAATACCTTCAATTTTACATGATAACGACAGCACAGATGATCCTAGGAAGGTGAATTCCCCAGACCGACACAGTGGACTCTGCAACGTTGGACTCATTTTACGCTAGTGAATCAAGTGGCTGTAAATAACTTTGCAAGTTAGTGTTTTAATAATAGGAAAAGTCATTGGATATTGAACATCTTTAATGGACATGACCCTCGGGAAGCTATTTGTCAGGCTCAAAAGAGAAAGAAAGAGAGAGAGAGAAAGCAAGCAAGAGAAACATTTGAGGTCATATAACACTTTGGTCTCCTATGTTCTCGTTGCCGCCCTCTGCGCACAGACCTCGCTTTGATGTTACCACCGGCCATAGACCTGAAACACCCACTCCCTGGAGACCATGTCTAATTCTTTGTTCTAAAAGGCACCCGGGTGGTTTCCCCAGAGTAGTCACTGGCAGCAGCAATGGATTTTCCTCACACCAGTTCAGCAGAAAACCATCCCCACAGTATAGCAGTAAAGATTTGACCCTGTGGGCCTTTTCTGGTTCTGAATTTTCTGCTGTCCCTCACACAAAGGGCCCACCATTTCTGAGAAAGGAAAGGTCAAAATGGGGGTGGGGAGAGAGATTGCCAGAAGTCACAGCATAATGCTATTAGTCTGAATTCTCACCAGCCCCGCGCTCTCGCTGGGCAAGACAATTACATGCAAAAAGATGCTAACCTCGTGAGGCAATAACCCTCTGAGGAACCCTATGGTACTATGGACAGGTTATAAATTTGATTACCTTTCGGAGAAGTAGCCAAACTTCAGGGGCTCCCTAGTCAATCCTTTCAAGGTTTACCCATCTTTAATGAGCTGGGTCTTTTCAGCAATCATCTAACCACATGATTTCCTTAATTCTTCGCCGGTTGCATAATGACAAAGATAAATGTGGCTTCTCCCAACTGCTGCTAAAATAAGTTCAAGACTGAAGTAATATGAATGGAAATACTTTTTGTTCATGTAAAGGGTGGGGGAAAGAAACCACATGCATGAGATTTGCGGACACCTGCTAAAATGTACACGGAGAGTCCACCCTGAGGACACAGAGTGGCAGAGACAAAATAACAAACTCCTGGAACACAAACTTTGATGGTGACATTCAATCAGATACACTGCTTTTGTTGGGAGCTAGAGCATTCCAAAATTTCAAAGTAAACTTATCAAAGAAATCTTTCTGGGATTCATTCAAACTCAAACTCATATAAAATAAGAAAGTAGACAAGGGTTGGGGAGGGGGTATCACTTGCTTTCTTATTATCTCATGTGTTGTTGAGCTTGAGCAAGTAATTTGCTGTTTATCACGATTTTTTCAGTACTTTCTTAATAAATTAAAATATCCCACAGGCAAAAAAATACCTTCAGGTTGTTAATCTACTGACAGGACATATCCTTTTTGATTCTTTCTTAGCCAACTGTTTAAAACCCCCCACTCTCCTCTTAGTGATGGTAACATAAATTTACATATATGAATGCACATTTTATATATGTCTACATATGCACATATAAATATCCACTATATACTGAAACAAAATTAAATACATGTTAGATTAAAATTCTGCTGGCTATATTTGTAAATGCACATAGTCAAATACCTGTTATTTACATGTCTAAGACTAGATACGAATGACTGTTGTGGTCTGGGCATTTTCCACACTCCAGGCCCTGGTCTACAACCTTTGTATTCATCAGCCCATTTATCCTTATAGCAACACTGAAAAGTGACTCTATATTTCCAACAGATGTTAATCTTTAGAAATCAGACACAAAAAAGCAGAATTTCCAAGAATTCTTGTGAATTCCTAAAATTATATATCATTCTGTTTTAGTAGTATTTACCAAAGGAAACATAGTATTTACGTCATGGTTCTTATTTTGTTTTATTTGTTAGTATTTTAATATTATTTACAAAGAACTATAAACTAGAATAAATATTTGAAAACTGAAAAATGCCAGCAAAATTTCTTGAATGATGCTAAAAAATAAAAAAAGCCTCACATTTGGATAGCCTGGGAAAATAAATGGTTCTAATGGTTCTTTGCAGAACAATATGTCAAAATTACTTTAAGGACTTAATTTACTTCTGAACATGATATTTCTGTAAGTACAGCTCACAGGATTTGTATGAAGTATACTATGCATATACATTTGTTGATATTTATTTGAATCACAAGAACAACTCAACCCTCAGCCATAGAGAAGACCATAAACAAGCTCATATAACAAGGTTTTGTAGCTTCCTATTGCTCTGTAACAAATTACCACAACACAAATTTATTATCTCGTAATTTCTTTAGGTCAAGCCCACTGTGCCAAAATCTAAGTATCAGCTGAGGCCACGGCTCTCACTGGACATCTCCGGGTCCTCTCCAAGACCACAGGTTGTTGGAAGAATTTATTTCCTTGTGGTTTCAGGACTGAGGTCCCCACTTTGCTGCTATTGGCCAGGAACCCTCTCAGCTCTGAGAAGCCATCTGCAGTGCTTTGCCTTCTGGTCCCACAGGCCATTCATAGCCTGGATGATTTTCTTTCTTCCAGCCCAGCTGGAGCATGTCTCTCTGCCTTCCCCTTCTGTGACTAGTCAGAGAAAACTAGCTGCTTTTAAAGTGCACTTGTGATTAGGTAAGGCTCACTTGGATAATCTCCCTATCTTAAGGTCAACATATTTGAGGCCTTAATTACATCTCCAGAATTCCTTCACCTCAGCACCTAGATTAATGTCTGATCTGGGAAAAACTGTATGTGTATCAGGGTTCTGGCAACCTGGGAGCCATGTTAGAGTGTTGCCTAACACAAGCTACAAATGTTGGGCACCTATATGATTTAAATTTTCTAGGAGCTACGTTAAAAATGGAAAAGGAAACAGTAAAAACCACTTTTGAATGTTTTGTTTAGCTTGATAAATACAAAATATAAGCATTTCAACATAAAATCAATGAAAGAATTATTAATGAGATAATTCACTTTTTACCATACTAAGTCTTTAAAATAAGATACATTTTATGCTGCCAGCACAACTCATCAAACCAGATGCCCTGAAGTTCTCGATAACTGAATATTCCGAGTTGCACTAGCAGGGTTAGAGGTAGCTGCCTTTCTTCGACATGGTCCTATCCCAATTTTGGAAATTTCTATCTTAACTTTCACTGCTTTCAAGTGACGTCAATGGCTATCTTAAGGCTTATAACGCTTCTGTGTTGAGCATTAAGCTTTTAATTCTTGCAGGAGATTATAATGGTTTACTTAGTTTTCCTGACTTCTCAACTAATTTTTCATGGCATACAAGTGCAGGAAAAAGTACATTTCCTGAGAAATTCTAGTAAGGACTGATATATCACAGAAATATATGAGATCTGTGCCATGAAAATGAAACTGATGCTCACAGAAGTTATTGCCCCATTCACACAACTAGTGTGGCTCTCTGCCCTCAGCTACTATTTGATACTGTCAAAACTTGTGTAACCAGTTGGAGAAGCCATCCTCCTTCATTTCCCAACCCCACTATGTTAGAGGTTAATTCTCATCAAGTCCTTAATCTGAGGCACACATGTGAGTAGTATTTTTATACTTCAGTTAAATCCTTGCATGTGCAAAGGAAAATCCAGAGCTGAATTTGGAGGTGAGGAGTGGAGAATTTCAGAAATTCTCTGCTTATAAATATAAAGGTAAATCTATACATTTAAAAGTCAGTTGGTTTTCAACAAGGGTGCTAAGGCAATTTGATAGGGAAAGGAGAGTTTTTCAACAAATGATGCTTGCACAACTGAATATCCACATTAGAAAACATAAAGTTACATCTCTGGATCAAACGGATCACAGACGTGAATAAAAGGGCTAAGACTACAAAGAGCTTATAAGAAAACTTAGGTATAAATAAATCTTCGTTAACTTGAATTAGTCAATAGTAATTTTTAGAATATAACATGAAAAGCAAAGCAACCAAAATAAAAATAAATTGGACTGCAACAAAATTGACAACTATTGGGCTTCAAAGGATACTGTCAAGAAGGTGAAATGACTATCCAAGAAATGGAAAAAAAAACATTTACAAATCTTATACCTGATAAAGGTCTAATGATCAGAACATATCAGAATTATCACAACTTGAAAATAACTCAATAAAAAAATAGACCAAAGATTTAATAGACATATTTTAAAGATGTCAATAAGCATATGAAAAGATACTCCATTTCTAGCCATTAGAGAAATGGAAATCAAAAGCACATACCTCTTTGCATGTACTAGGACAACTTTAATAATAAAAATAAATGTGCTGGTATGGGGTTAAATAAATTTTGAACCTTCATGAATTTCTGACAGTAGTGTAAGATGGTGCAGTCACTTTGGAAAGCAATATGATAATTTCTCAAAAGCGCTGACATCATTTGATCCAGCAATTTTACTTTAAAGTATATGCACAGAAAATTTTTAAAATGACACAAAAAAGCAAAGCAATCAAAATAAAAATAAATTGGACTGCAACAAAATTGACAACATTTGAACTTCAAAGGCCACTGTCAAATCTTTTTTATTTCTTCAACAATGATCATTTATTATTTTGTATTGATTGCAAGTATCTATATCTATAGATCTATTTATCGATCTATCTATCTACATATATATAAACTACATCATTGTCTACCCTGACGTTCTCCATGACAAGGTGATGGGAGAAAATATCTAAATCTTAAAGGTGAGAATGTCTCCAAAGGTCATGTGTATCATCAGTAAAGCTTAGACTAAAGATTGGTACTGCTTATTTTGTGAAGCTGCCCTGATGGAGGTTTGTGTGTATTTTAAAACTCTAACCTCAGTTTCCAATTATCTATAAAATGAGAAAGTTGGTCTAGAGTCCTTCCCCCTCCCCCCATTTTTTTGTACTTGAAAAGTTTAAAATGGCAGTTCAAGTTTTAAACCCAAAGCATTCTGGGTTCAAAAAATATTTCCCAAGAATTTGCCCTCAGATCAGTAAAACTTCCAATCAGCTATTCAGGAAAGTCACAAGCATTGCAGGTGCTTGCTAGCAGGTAAAAAGCAAAGCTCCTTTCTAATGGATATGTAAGGAAGGTGAGAATATCCTCCAGACCTACAGAAAAATTCTTAAAATCTCAAGGTCAAAGTCCATATCAGTATATGTAGCAATGGTTTTAAGTTTAGAGCAATCTGATTTGCAAAATGAAGAGAAAAACTGAAAACTGATGGCATATTGGACTTTCTTTTCTGCTTTGACAACTTTTCTTGATCTCAAGATCTCACAGTCTTATATCCATAACCACTCTCATATGACTCAAATCATAGAGGAAGCAATATAATGACTTAATTCCTGATCTTCTATACTTTGAAACTATGGAAAATGTGGAGAGTGGTCAAGAAAGGTCTTCTTCCACCTAGACTGTGAATCCCATTGGGAAGGGTTGTGTCTTATTCATCATATCATTAACACATAGAATAATGCCCTTTGCCAATCAATTGCTTGATAATGAAATGAATTATTGAAATGAATGATTGAAATATCAAATCCGCCATTTTGACTTAACTCACTGAATCACCATTTTCTCATCTCTAAAATGGAGCTAAGTGGCCAGTACCATGTACAATGCTTAGCCCTGGCTTAGGCCTGAAATAGAAGCCCATGGTGCCTCTTGTTATTTTTACAGCAACCTGTCTTTGAAATATTTCTTGATAATATCATGAAAGAATATTTCTTAAAAATGAATAGTGTGACAAGAATCTGTTTACCAGAGCATCAGAAGTAAAAAACAATTTTAAATTAAAGACCAACCCACATAATTTAGAGAGAACAGTTTGAACAAAGGAGTCACTGTTTACACATAATGAGAGACTGAAGACTGAGAGGCCAAAGTGGCACTTCCAATTCTGATCTCACATAGACCCACAAAAATCACTTCAGGAAGAAAAAGAGAATTGTCCTTTTTTCTCCCTCTTATTATTGCCTTGTGCCTTAAGCATTCACTAGACTTTACTCCCATCTTCACAACTTCAGAAACTTCAATGGGAATCGGGGTTATTGATGGGAAATCTATGAATGGAGAAACCTCACTGCTTTAATTCATGCCACAGAATGTCTGATCGTTCAGTTTTGCAAATTAGCAAGTGAACAAACCAATTTAAAGAAATAAGGACAATGCCACATAAAACACACTCCTCTTATTTATCTTGACAAGGCATGGTTCTATTTTAATGATTTATGTTAATGTTTTATTGTACAGTGGTTATGCCCTGAAGTGAATTTTATAAAACTAATGAAGTCTTAGTAATCCCAGACGTCTTCTCCAGTATTCTATTATGTCTTTGCTGAGAACTCGTGTGAGGGAGACCACCAACCATCGTGTGAGTAAGGAAGTTTGTGAATTAGTGAAATGAAAATCAGTCAAGATCTACAGTAGTAAGGGGTTCACAGGCAGTTCCAGTGGGATTCTGTGTTTTCACGCACAAAAAATGGTCTATTGGTCTTCATTACAATGAGAGATGAGCAAACTCTGCTGTATTTAGGGTTCATCAAACATCAAACCTCTTTTTTCAAATGTTTTGGGTTTGCCAAAATCCAAAACACGTTTTGCCCTCAGCATTTTTCCCTTCATTTTCAAACCCCTGTGTATTTTAAGGGAAATTTAATCCTTATGTTTCTGACTCATTTACACTTAACACGTGAACATGTTGTTTCATAAGACTTATTTGAAGTCTATGAAGTCTTCTAAGTCTTCTAAAGCCCTTTTCCTGTAGTGGCAGGAAGCTGTGTGTTGCAAAGACATATGAATTTCAGTCCCCAATGATTGACTTTGGTTTAAAACTCAAGATTTGTTAAGACACAATGTTAAATTGAGTTAAACTTGGTAAAACACATTTTCTCTTCCACAATTACTATCCTGTTCTTTGGTGCAGAGCTTTTAACAATGAAATCACTGAGGCCACAAAACAATAATTCTTGACAATCCTGTGATCTCTACCATAAGCTAAGCTCCCATCATGTAAGAAGGAGCTGAGCTCACTTACCCTCCATGACCAGTGGAGTCCAGTTGATGTTATAGATTTTCTAGCTCTTAGTTACAACCCTCCATGGAAGCTACTGTCTGCCAGCTGTTCAAACAAAAAGGTCCCACTACTGTCTTCATCATTGTGTTCTTCTACCTTCCTCAGTCTCACAAAGATCTATATAGTGTATACTGAAGTCTATGTATACTGGCATCCTGTCAGATTTCAGCACGACCACTTCTTGAAGGGCATGCAGGATGGTGAGGGGAGAGTTTGTCTGGACAAATAGTTGAGATCAGAAAATGATACCAAAATACTCACCAAGGCATTACATTTTAATTCAGATATTGTGGCAGTATTGGGGGCAAGGGGTTCGGAAGGCTTCAATTCCTTCTCATTCTTCTGTCCAAACCTCTTATGTAGCCTTTATCTTTAATCAACTTCTTACATTAAAATGGGACCCCGATGATTCTAGAAGATTGATGTAAATGGAGCTCTATGAGGCATGTCCAAATTCTTCCTGGAACTTATAGAAGTTATGAGAAATAGTAAATATATTATATATATATATATATACACATACATTTAAAATATATATATATATAATGAAATATATTCAATAATGGAATATATATTTCCATATATATTCATTTATATATATCACATATTTTATGGCTTTTATCCATATAATGTGTATATATGTATATATATATATGCATATGCATATATATAGATATATCTTGCTGTTTTTCTAGGCCAGAAATGCTTTGAAGTGATTAGAAGCAAAACACAAGGTTCTAAAGTTAATGAAATCTAGACCTGTATTTTGTCTATTCTTAGCTGCTTGATATTTAGGAAGTTGGCTATACCCTTGAGCTCTATTTTCCAACTGAAAATGGAGTTTAAAAATACACTTATCCTCTAAAGTTATGGCATAAATTAAATGAGAGTAAACATGCTAAGTGCTTAGTGAGCACATATTGAAAACACAATGAAAAGTGGTTGTATTGTTCCTATTACTGATGCCATTGTTCTTGTCAGACAAGATCTTATAGGATTTCTGGTATGTAGGGTTCTTTTCCCCACTATTTACAACCCATTCCCTCATCCCAACTATTGGACAGTACTAAATGGCAAAGAGTAATATTTTGCTGCATTTGCTTTTCTCATTATTGAACCTCTTCAGGGTGGCCAATTAGAAGAGGTGACTTCTTCCTATGTGTACCCTTGTGATCCATGAGCAACAGTAACAGGATAATCTTTAAGCAATGGTCCTCAGTACCATTTATTCTTCGGCACAACAGTTTGAATTCAAATAAATTTGTCTTTCCTTTGAATTGCCTTTCTCCATTTTCATAGATTTTTTTTCCTCTCTGTTCACTCCCCTACCAACATTTACTTAAAGTCTTTTTTTCTAGCTTTATGTACCATTTTCTTCCAAAAATTATGGAATGATTTCTCATTTCTTACTGAAATTGGGTCAAAATGGGTGGAAGCCTCCAACCAACAAACCACATCGAAAATGCAGCTTCTGTCACTCAGATTCCCTTAGGTTCCTACCACCTGCATGGAGTAGTTGCCAGCCAAAATGCAGTTTAATGAAAAGGTTTTATTTTTATTTACAAGGAAGTTAACAGGGAAAACAAAAAGTCCTTTAAGCCATGAGTTACCAGTTATCTTGCCCCAGTCACTAGTTTTAGTCCCAAAGGTCCCAAAGACACATATCCATGATGGTGCCCCTTTACCCCTCCATACCTCAAGCAGGCACTCTGCAAATTCCAGTTTTTCTCCAGTGTCTTCCCTTTGCTTCTTCTCGCCAGTGTTCTGAGCTGTTCTACTTCTCCAGTATTCTTCAAACTTTCTCAACAATTGCTAATGCAAAAATCAGCTTTCCAAATCCCTGGCCATCTCCAGATACTAGCTCACTATGCCACCTTGCTGTGGTGCCATACTCTCCACACCACCCACTCTTCTGCCAGCCACCATGGCTCCTTGCCACCACCAGCTCACTCTTCCAAGGAGTTTCTGCCCAGTCTGGTCACTCGGGATATTCTTTACCCGCCTGCCATTCTCATGTGGCTCCTCTCTCCAAAGTCTCTCTTCTTCAGTCTGCTCCTTTCCTGTTTATCTCTTTTTTCTCCTAAAAGCCAAAGGCTCCAATTTCCTTCTACACACCCTCTTAGTGATACCTTTTCTCTCCCCACCTGTGATTTGCAACAAAGTGAAAGTACCCTTAGCCTGTTTAGGCTTCTGTTTTTCAGATACAGCTAATGGCATCAGTGCCTAAATTTTAATATTGTCCATATTAGAGTACCAGCTTCATCATCACCTTCAAGAATTATCTTTGGTTTAACTCAACGTTTTGTTCTTAAAACCAATTCCACATTTTTCACAGAATCACAGAGAACACTTCCACTTTTCCTGACACCCAAGCCTACCTACTCTCTGGAGCCAATTGGGTTTCACTTTGCATAATCTACTACATCTAATCACTCAGTTGAGTCCACTTGATGAACAAAAGTATTTCTGAATCCTCTTCTTTTCATGCTCTCCATGAGCACTGCAAGATAATACCCTATACCTGAACACTGTAGCTCTTTCCAACTGTTTGTCTTATTTCACTTGTTCCTCTCCTCCTGATACATGGAACCAATTTTTTTTTTCAGTGAACATTGTATCATCCTTTGCTGTTAAGACTGTTGCAGTCTTTCAGTGTTTTCGGAATCCTGAGGCTCACATGACCTAGCATATCTTGCTTCTCTAGCCTTCAAAGCTCATCATGCCCAGACACACCAACCTTTGGATTCTTCAAAGGTGTTCTCCCTTCCACACAAAACTCCTCACTTTGCAGATAACAAGGCTCTCCCCTTTTCCCTTAATCAGGCCAATTCTTATTCTCACTTCTTATCAAAG
The DNA here is from genome assembly GCA_004024945.1 of Uropsilus gracilis. Classification (NCBI taxonomy): domain Eukaryota; kingdom Metazoa; phylum Chordata; class Mammalia; order Eulipotyphla; family Talpidae; genus Uropsilus; species Uropsilus gracilis. The sequence goes on from PVHY01001683.1 coordinate 46,150, forward strand.
GTGAAACATACTTCCTCTGGGAAGTCTTTCCCAATATTCATCATAACCAAACTTCTCACAAAAACCAAACTTCTTTGTGACACTGTCACACACATCACTGAAAAATCTGAGAGGTGACTATAAATAGATATTTGTTTGTTTGCTCCTGCCTTAAGTTTTAACTTCAAAAAGTGACTATTTCTCCTGTTCACTGCTGAATCCCATATCTGGTAGAAAGCCTCATCTCACTGTTCTTAGCAAAAATGTCTTCAATGACCTAACCCCCTTCCACCCATTCTGTACACTCTTGGCCCCAGACCCTTTTCATGCAAATTTCAGTTTGCTAAGCTAAAATTTGTACTAATCTCAAAGTCTTTTAGTGGTTGTAACCAAGGTATTTGACTGGTTCAGGGTTAGATTGTAAGCTCTATGTGGGAAAATGCCATCCTTCCTATTTATTTTTCACCACATGCTTATTACTTTTAATCCTATATTTTTTAGTCCTATGTTACTTTTAATCCTCATATTTACTGGTATTTACTACTGACTAATAACACCCTCTTTCTGGACATATATTAGTTTATCTTCAAGATCCCATAATACCTGCTTCTTGATATACATCGTTACGTATAGTTGATATGTGCTACTATATGTATCTGGTTATATTTGGATATAAATATAGATATGATTGAAAGATTCTTCTATCAACTAATAGCAATATGAAATCAATGTTCTTAAAATTCAATAACTTTAAATTTTTAATAGACTTCAATATTAGCTTACTGCTAGGTTACTTCATGTTTTGATAGTTAATTCTAAGATATGACCCCTTACACAAGGATAACAGCTCTAGAAAACAAAATAATTTAAAATTATTTTGTTGACTACACCTAAAAGGAGATCCTATAATTTCTAAAGTACTAACAACAATGTTAATCAATTGTACTTCAATAAAAATTTTCAAATAAGAAAATATTTCTAAATTCACCAAGAAACAGCTGGTAATTTACTTTAAAGATAAGCTTTTAAAAAGTTTTTAATTTTGAATGATTTCAAATTTACATAAAAGTTAAATTATAGTAGAAAGAAAACTAATAAATTTTCTCCAATTATAATATTATGTTATAGTATTATACCTTTTTTTCATATCTCATTTTCTTTTTCTTTCTGTTCATATTTTTCTGAATCATGTAATCATGTGAGGCAGTTGTCAATATAATACTCCTTTTATCTCAGTGAGTGGGTTTTTTTTTTTCTTTTTGAGACTAGGTCTCTCTATTTTTGCCTGAGGAACGGCAGGCTCCCGTTGCCCATGGCACCACAGACTCAAGCAATCCCCAGCCTCAACTTCCCAGGTAACTGGGATTACAGGCGTGCACCACCACACCCAGCTATTTTGGGGGGGACTAGGTCTCGCTATGTTGTCCCAAGCTGGACTTGAACCGCGATCCCTAGCCCCAGCCACTTCATATTCTGAAGCTTACAGGCACAAGCCACCGTGCCCAGCTTCAGTGAGTGTTTTCTAAAAACAATAGTTTCTTACAATTTCCTAATTTCAATTGTTATAATAAAACAACCAGAGTCAGGACATGAGCATTGACACAATAGTAATATCTGGCACATCCAGGTTATGCCAGTTCTCATTCTGATGCATTTTACTGGTCCATCATCAACTCCAAGATTGACAGGTGTTTCACAGCAGCACCTAGTTCATCTCCTTTCATTGGAAAAGTGCCTCAGTCTTTGTCTTTATATGCTTGATATGTTTGAAGAGCACTTGGTAGTCACTTTGCAGAACATCCCACAATCTGTGATTTCCTGATGTCTCTTCATGACTAGATTAAGATTACTTGCAAAAAGAATGCCATGGGACAAAACAAACAAATGGACAAGTAAAGTTTAAAATGAACTGTCAGGAGAACAGAAGCATAGAGCAAGAGAGGGGGAGGGGACTAAAATCCAGGGAGGGATGGGCACAAGAGATGAAGATGATGGTTCATGGATGACAATGTTGTGGGAGAACCTTGGGGTAGACAATGATGTAAAATATATATGTGTGCAATCAATTTTTTAAAAATTTAAAAAACAATGCCATAGTAGTGATGCTATGTTCTTTCAACAAGACACAGAATACTGTCTGTTTGATAAAAAGTGGTAACTTTTTTTTTAACTTAAAATGAGATCTACCAGATTTTTCTCCGATAGACTTAACACATCCTTTATAGTTATTAATAATAACTTTGTGAGCATACTCTTTGAATATATTTAGTTAATAAATAAAAAAGGCATATTTCCCATCAAATTTTATCTACCATTTTAGCATCCATTGATGAATCTTGCCTTAATCAAATTATTGTTATTATGGTTTACAAGTGGTGTTTTCAAAATTCTATTATTCCTTTTTACTTTACTAAAGGTAGGTATTTGCCAGTGTATATACTTATTCATTCATTAATTGATTTTTATCACTTTTCTGATGCTCAAACTTCCCTAAAGCAGTTAGTAAGAGCCTTTGTCCTTTTGACATGCCCCATCATTTCTTTCAGACTTTTAAATGTTGTTGACTTGCAAAATATCTGGAGTTATTTTGTTCTTTTCTTGTACCAGTCCTGGAATCAGTCACATCTCTAAGGAATTCTGTTTCATCTTAGTGCAGAAATCAAGACATAGGTACAAGTTTGTTCACTGATACTATTGTGCCATTGTTCCTACAGCCTCCACTAGTTACACACATACATCTATATGTAAATCTACATTTGTTTCAATATACACATTTCTAAAACTCTCAAAATCCGTGAGCCGGTACTAATGCCTCTAATTCAAACTCAATAGAATTTCTTTAGTATTTCTTAATATTGGAATTCAAAATAAGAAATATATAGGTATTATTTTAAGTGATATATAAACACTTATTTCTTAAGTAATAAGATCCTCCACTGAGTCAATACCAGTACTAATAAAACTGCTTCTAATCAAAAAAAAAAAAAAAGTAATGAGAACCATGAAGATGACTTTTGTTACATCAATGAGGTAACTTTTGAAAGCCCCTAGGTAACCTGTGGATAGGTACCAATCGCCAGGTGAATTAGCCATACAATCTAAGGGTTGGAATTTTCAGTCCCACCATTTCCAAGCTCTGAGAAGGGGAAAAGAACTGAAGATTGAGTTAATTGACCATGGCTATGTAACAAGGCCTCTGTCAGAACCCAAAAATGTAGGGAGGGTTTGGAAGTTTTCAAGCTATCAATGTATGTGGGAAGAGTGTTATACCCAGAGAGCATGGAAATTCTGGCCCCATCCCACATTCCTTGCCCTATGATCTTTTCCACCTGACTGCTCCTGAATTGTATTCTTTTATTAAAAACTAGTAAACATGAAGATCAACTGTTTTTCTGAGTTCTTTGAGTCACTCCAGAAAATTAATGAAGCATGAGTAAGGGTTGTGGGGACTTCCAAAGCACAGGTAACAACTTGGACTTGCAAGTTGGCATCTGAAGTGGAAACAGCCTTGTGGGACAGAGCCCGGAACCTGTGAGATCTGATACTATCTCTAGATATATAGTGTTATTTTGAGTTAAATTTGTACAATAACACATCAGTGTCCATTGATAATTGGAAAATTGGTGGTACTGGAAAAGAACCTTCCTTCTTTCCATATTGGTAAATCCATTCTCCAGCAGAAATCTCTGACTCCCATTACCCTTAATATATTTCTTAATATGCAACATTAATACAGTTCCTTTGATGTATCCAACACTCTGACTACATGGACCGCCTCCTTGCTCTTCATCCAAGTTACAGATCAAGAGAAGTTCCTTCATGACCATCAGCCTGTCAACCTCACATATATTACAATCACGTATTCTTTCTTTAAACCTTGGACATAAAGCAAATTTGATTCACAACAGCATGTTTTGGAAATTTTATGTAGAAAAAAATCTTTACGATCAGCAACATTGAAAATGCTTTTGTAAAAGTCTTTTATTTATTGGTTACTGTTCTCTGGAATATATCCTAGCTGAAATTTTTAAAAATATGCCTCCTTTGGAAGGGGCTATACCCACAAGGGACTGTGGTAGCCCTGAAGATAATCACCCAACCCACTCTAGGTGACTCACAGGCACTTTCCTGGCAGTAATACTTATGTTCTAGGTTGTGCAAAGAAATGGGATAAACAAAATGTTGATATATCAAGAAACTTAATACAAGGAATTGCCTCACACAATTAAGAAGGCTGAAAAGTTCCCAAATCTATAATTGGCAAATTGAAAGTCTAAACCATGTAGTAAATGGTATAGTTTCAGTCCAGTTCCAAAATCTGAGAACTAGAAGAAGCAAGTGTATCAGTATAAATGTCAGCAGGCTCAGAACCCTAGAAAAAACTGATCTTTCAAGCAAGAAAAGACTTTATGTCCCAGTTCAAATGATCAGGTGGAAACACTTTTCCTTTCTTAAGGGAAGGTCAGCCTTTCTGTTCATATTCAGGCCTTCAAATGGTTGTATGAGGGCCTCCTACAAGATGGAGAAAAGTTTGTTTTGCTCAGCCCAGTATTTAAATGTTGATGTCATTCAGAAATACCCTCATAAACACAGCCAGAATGATGTGTGACCACGTATCTGGACACCCCATCTTCCATTTCACTTGGCATGTGAAATCAACCACGACACTTTCCCAAAATCAAGCTGTTCCAATAACTTTTATTTATTTTATTCATTTTTTTAAGAGACTAGGTCTTACTATGTTGTCCAGGGTAGTCCCAATCCCACAGACTCAAGAGATTCCCAGACTCAGCCTCCCAGGTAGCTGGGATTACAGGTGCCCGCCACCACACCCAGCTACTTTTTCAAGATCAGGCCTCTCTATGTTGCCCAGGATAGCCTCAAACCCATGAACTTGGCAATCCCGGGCCTCTTGCCTCCCAGCGCCTGGACTTCAGGCACATGCCACCATGCCCAGCTTTCTAATAACTTTTAATGGTTCAGTGTCTCCCCTAAATCCTTAGGCTAGTTAAATGCTCTTACTCTTCATTCCTGTCATTCTTTGCACTTTCTTATTCATAACACTTATCACTTCTGTAACAATTCATACATTTAATATTCCCCTAGACCAAAGTTCCATGACTATATTTCACTTGTTTTTTATCATAGTTATAGGGCCTGGCACTGTGCCTGACACAGAGCAGGCACTTGATAAACATTTATTGAATGTAATTTATTATGCTGTGGCTCCTTGGTCTTATAAGTTCTAAACAATTATTTTCCAGGTGACAGTCCTCTTTTCTCATCTGTTTTCTACTAGGTAAGGACACCTGATTAAAATTTTTCTCAAGCTTTGGGGTTAGCAGAAATTCATAGTAAGTCAAGCCACCAAAACTGGATATCTTGTTCATTCCTCCAACACAGTAACTCAGCCTATCTCTCGCCTTTTCTCAGAAGCAACACAATCAGGTGATTGTGGCCACAGTTATTTGCCAATTCAGCTTTTGTCTCTAAGTAAATTGTAGTATCAAATGAAATAGAAGAAAAACAAAAATAAAAGAAATTCTGGTGCAACATTTAGATGTAACCGGGGGTTTCTCTCTCCTTAAAAAAGAAAATCCTCAATAGTAAGTTTTTCATCTTTAATCTTGAAATATTATATGATGTTTCCCTGCAGTCTTAGACTATTATAGCCATACTTTCCATTTTTCTTTACTAAGAGATGAAATCTCAGAAATACCCTCTTTACACTCATTTTTTAAATGAAAAACTATCATTGATCACCACTAAAATGCACCTACTCATTATTTCCTCTTTCAGCATTTTAGTAGAAGGGATAAGCTTAGTCTATGATTCAGAAAACAAGTCTTTGAATTTTAGCTTCATCTCTTACTGGTTATGTAACTTCAGCTGCTAAATCATTGGGATATAAAGTGAAGATGATACTATATTCTCCCAATCTATCAAAAATGTATACATGAGAGATAATATATAAACAGAACTTTGTAATTATGAAGTGCTACAGGTGAAGCTAATCTCATGTTACAAGCACAATTCATTTTTAAATAGGTTTTCTCAAATGAAGTAATTTTCTACTAAAATATGATTTATAAAATGTACTTTAAATATTTGCTGTAGTTTTCATACTTAACTTTTTTTTTTTCAACAATTTCTCTAACTCTAATGGGCTACCTTGTACTTAATGGGTACTAAACAATTTGTTAAGTAAACAAGCAATTACTTCATCTTTTCAGGTGAGCAGTTACTTTGATGACGCAATGCTGTCAGTTAATTTCCTAGCCAGTATGTATGTAGGCAACTGCAATTTTCAGGAAGAGCCTTAAACCTCGGGTAATTCAATTAATCACATTTAAGTGAAAGATGCTCTGATATGAAGCACCTGTCAAGATGTTAAGGCCAAGAGAATGTGGGTGCTGTGTTTAACTTAGTGAGGCTTTCACCTTAGAAAAGAATCCCTTGATGGTTTATTTTGACCAGGGTATCAGAGACAGCAGACTGCTTCCAGCATCTGGGTATAATAAATGAAGAATTTGAGTCATAAAAATTTCTACCCAATTTAAGATGCACAGTATTGCTTTTCTCAAACTAACTGCCCCTGGCAGTTTCAGTTAATACTTCCGTTCAAAATTAAAAAAAAAAACTTAAAAGTCTTTTAAGCTGACATTTAAAATAATTTGGGAAACAATGCTACAATTTAATCTCTTTTACATCAAACCTCCTGTGAGATATGATTGTGTAAGCTCCCAGATTTCTTCCCCAACTTAGAGAAGGTAGAGTAGAAGAAATCAGTCTGCCCAGGAAAATAGATGAAACAATGTGCATTTTAGATTTCTCTACCGAGCAGAGCCTAACCAATATCAACAATAAACTCAGCAAAGAGGACCAGATCCTGCTAAATCATAAGCAAAGAATTGAAATGTGACTATTTTTTAACTGCCATTCCAAAGTTTGTATCTTTGTCATAAATGCCCCGTGATTTATTTCTAGCTCATGGAGAAATATTCTGCACTTAACATGGCCAATGCATACATAGCAGTTCTAATAAAGAACTGAAGTAAACCAAAAGATTTTACAATTGAAAAACTGTATTTTCCCAAAGTTGACCATGAATGGCCCTTGATTGGCATAGATTTTTTTTTTAACGAATAGGAGAAAGAGGTGGAGAAATGAAATCATGATGAAGAAGAAACATTTCTTTTACCATTCCTTGATAAAAATTTAATTTCTTATACAACTTCTATTAAGACAAATCATGGATTATCAAGTTTAAAAACAATGAGAAAAATCACAAGTGAAAAAAACTTAAAAACTGAATATATAAGAATGGAAAACTTTAGTACATAAAAAATTAGACAAAATATAGCACAAGTGATACCAAGAGTTACTATCACTAGTGTTTAAAAATTTCTCATGTAAATAGGTGGGAATAGCAAAAACATCTCCCTAACTCTCCCTCCCTTCCCTGACAAAATTGTACAAAGGGTACTGAAAACCATAGAAAAGTCCAAAATCAAAGAAACGTGAACAAATTCAACATCCCTAGGAATCATTAATTATAAATTAAAGGATAGTAAGTTAAAGGATAATGCTATGTTTCTATTAAGTTGGCAAAAACTAAAAAGTGGTAGTGTTAATTTTAGTGACCATAGAGTGAAATTAAGAAAACATTTTTAAATGTTACTAGCAAAAATATAAATTAATTTTCTGAAATCATTTGAACTGTGAGCATAGTTTTATAAATACCCTTTTTCCTAGCACATTCATTTCTAAGGTCCTATTCTAAGAAAATACTCGAAGAACCTCACAAATACTTAGGTAGAAAAATACTCATTGTGGTTTTTATATAATAGTGGGAAATTATAAATATCTACACTATAATATATAACTATAATATATAAACAAATGTAGGGTAAATGAGTTTTCAGAGCTTTTCATATCCTTCTGCCATTAGCCTCTATGTCCAGCACTTGTGACATTGCACCCTCCCCATGATTGTAAATACCTGGGCCCAACAGATGTGTACATGTGTCGGTATATACACCTGGGCCTAGAAGGGAGTGGAAAAAGGAGTAGTGTCACCTTGGGGAGGACAGGAGAAATACCAGTGCAAATGCCAGGAGGAGAGAGCACCAGAGGGAGAGCAGAGAAAGAACTTAAAGATTCTTGGGGGTTTAGGGGATTCTCGGGCTTCCCAGCCCCCACTGCCCATGCCTGCAAATCTCCCTTCCTGGTGTGCCTGGGTGCCTGGTTCTCTGAGAGCATTAAAGCCTGTAAAAGCCACCAAAGGCTCCGACATTCTTAACTACTAGAACCGATTACACCTACCCAGATTGGAATGGTTGCAAAACACAAGGGATTCCATATAATCGATATATTATCATAAAAAACAATGTTTCAAAGAATGGTAGATGACAAAGGGAAACCATCATGCCAAGGATAACTGAAAAAGTGAAATATAAAACTGCATATAAGTTATGACTATATTTTGGTCAAAATACATTCATAGGGAAAAAAGACACTTCAGAATATTTAAAACAAATTAAGTTAGTTTAATCAAAAAAAGAAAAGACAGGAAGGATATTGTAACAGAATATTAGCAAGGGACAAAGTAAGACTTTACTTCATTGTATTTATATATTTTCTAAATTTGTAACATAGTTTTATAATTTAAATTATGATTAGTATGCAAAAGGCATTGCTTCTTGTCAAGTAGGTTAATGGGATATGGGCTCATGAGGGAATCACTAAGTTTAAAATCCAAATATTTCTACAATTATTGAAATTCAGATCTCAAATTCAAGCTGAATCATTCAGTATCTTCTAAAAACTCTCCTGTGTACTCTAATTGTAAGAATGCTCCCCCTTCAAAAGTTCACACTTTACTTACTTGAGCTTTTTTAAGCGCTAACAATCTTGACCAATTGTCCTAAGAACTTTAATGTGTTAATTAGCTGTTTTATAAGTGAGTAAAATGGGGTCTGGAGCACCTTAATGACTTGAACATCATATTCCTCAACAAAGCCCAAAATGGGGGTAGGCACTAAAGATGCCAACCATAATTATGGACTTATCTGTACTAAAAGCAAGCAAGTTTGTTGAACGTATTTACACATTAAATTCACTGGAAATTCCAGGAGGAGTACATTAGAGTACTATTGATTTTACGACTTGTTTCCTAGGCAGATATTTCTAAAAAGTATACTATAACTGGTCTATGTCACCCATGTGTCCCCAAGTTTTAATTTCTTTGATCCATATACATTAATATAATGAAAGAAAAAAATTAACTGAAAAAAATCAAGATGTTGCTTTGTACTACATATAAATTCATTTATTATCAGGATTGTTCTTTAGAACAAATGCATCTCAAAGATAGGCCAGGAAGAAGGATGTAATGAAGACTCTCCTGCATTCTTGCCAAGTAGACCAGAGGTTTATAAACTTGGATTCTGATGGTGTGGGTAAGAGCAAAGCTTGCTTATTGTGCAAACTGATGCCTTGGCCAGCTTGGTTACGAAGCATGTTTAATAATATCAAAAGTGACACAAGTTTTGGTGGCAAAAATTTAAAAATACAATATTTTATCCAAAGAAACTCCTGGAAAATTCTGACTTGGTAGTTTCCCAAAATTGAATTTTACTTAAGTGACTGATGTTTAGACGACTAAATGGGTAGAAAAGGCTATGGAACCTCAACTCACTAGGGCAGATTAAGTCTCCATGTTGCACCTCACTTAAAGGTTAGCCCTTCCAACATTGAACCCTGACACAAAGGCTCGCACAGTCCTGATTCAGAAAAAGAGTGCCAACATGCTGAATCACCAAATCATTTAATAGAGTACATTCTTCTTGGATGTGTCCCGTGAAATTTCATCAAGGCATAGTTCCTTGTTCACATAAGCACTCATAACTCAAAGAGTGTCTATATGAATATTCCAAGAAGGGTTTAAAGAAGCAAGAACATTGTTTAAATATCAAGGTGCTCTGGGCACCTTGCTATTTGTAAATTGCCCTGTGTGATCTTTGTAAATTGTCCTAAACATTTCTAGTGGCCATCATCATGCTTTTATATCCCACATCCATTTCTTATTTTAGAAATCCATTGAAAGGTTTTTGGATTTTGGAAATGTGGTGTTTTAGGAGGTGGTGCTGGAAATCTCAGCCAGTAAGTGACAAACTCCAACGCCAATTCCCAGCATGCCATGAACCAGGTTTCCTGAATGTGGGGGGGGGGGGGGTCGCTGCTGGGAAGGAAGAAGGAGTAAAGTGTCATTGTGTGAGGAGGAAAGACAGGTGGGCAGTCTGTTTCTCTTTGTGCTTCTTGGCTTTAGCACTCTGATTGGCAGGCTCTTCAGAGACAATAGCTGCTATTATCTAGGCCCTCTGGTGGATGTAGCTAATATGTTACATTTGACTCCCTCACTGTCCCTGCTCTCTGGGATCTGCCTAACCTCTTGCCTGTGGTTCTGGCTGATATGTAGCCAGGATCAGTTTTTCTTTCAGGCCTCAGCTACTCTGCTCTGGGCCCAGTTTGTACAACTGGGCATTTGCCCACAAAGGGTTGGGTGATTTCAGATTTTGATTGGGAGTCTGTATTTCTCCCCACTACTTGTTTTCTCCCTTTGAACTTCTCCCTTTGAACCTCTCACTGATTAAAAATCCTTGAGCACACTAGAGTTCTATTACCCTGCTTTGATGTGTGGCAACAGGAACCTTTGGAACAGGAAACATGGTTTTATCCCCCTTTAAGTTTGGGGTCCCTGAACAACCTTCGGTTTTGCCTGGTATCAGCAGCACCTGCAAGGAGACTTTTTAGAGCTTACATCTACTGAATCTTAGCTGTATTCCCAATTGCCAAGTACATAAGGAACACAACACCCAGTCTTTGGACCATGTTGGTGTATGCTTGCTTCCTTTTATTTTAGCATGGGCCTACCCTAGTATAAGACCCTCCCCTCTCCATAACCTCTCCCTAAGTCCGTCCCCTATTTTCATTCAGTCCTTCTTATCATTTCTGTGAGCATATTTTACATATGAGTGTTCCAATATTTAAGGATATTTTGATAGAGCTTCTTCTACCTCAGGTATTTACTATAGGAGACAATAATCTAACTCAAATATCTAGTGGCAAAATCTGAAGGTTATCTTGCAGTTTGCTACTTCTTGCCCAACTGTGCCTATTTTCCCAAAATCAAAATTTCAAAATCTTTTCTAGGTCTCTCCCATTTCTTAGGTTGCAATATTTTCTCAAGTGTTTGTATCTGCATTATGGGACTGGGAGATGAGAGGTGGAGGGAACAGAGAACTATTTCCTTATCTGCCACAGTGCATCTCCATCATAGTTGAAACAGTCAAGGAGTTTAAAAAAATCCCCGATGAGGATTTGAAATATCTGGTTTCTGGTATTGATAAAGAAAAGAGCAAAACCTTTGTCTCATTTCCTGATAAGGATTAAATATCCCTATACCAAATATGGCATAGTAGTACAGATCAAGGTCTATAATGTAAGTTGAAAATGCCTAAAATTATATGTACTGATGCACATGAAAATAGAAATAAGTACAGGAACATCCAAACAATTTCAAAAATATTAGTCAATTCATAGCACAGAGTTAATCTTACGGTCATGTGAATGTTATCAGCAAATGGACAAATCAGTCATATTCAAATTAAAAGGGCATTTTAGTGCTATTCAAAACATTTAAGAGTATTGCCCTAAAAAGATAAACATTATAATAGGTCTTTGAAGTAAGAACTGGTTCTACTGCCTTTCTCCCTAACTCCAGCCCCTTCAAAGTCATCAAAGCAATGATCTTAAAGTGTGAATGTCTTACAAGTAGCTTCTAATGGATTCACCCTTCACTCTGTTCCTCACTAATCAGAGGTAACTTGACTTTTACGTTTTTAATTATGCCTCTTTCAAAAAGCATTAAGGCTATTGGTCTTAAATGGTCCTAAATGCATCTGTGCTTTTGACCTGGGTCTCTCTGGTCAACATGCACCCTGATCACAGAGCAATCACAAGGATATTGTGTCCAAAGTCACCTAGCCAATAAGATTTTTTCAGGGTCACTTCACTTTCTTTTCCCCCAATCACCTGTAGTATGTTGCCCATATGGTTGATTTCCTTAGACCTCCTCCCACAAAAGCCAAAGTTTTCCAAAGGCTCACCCTTCTCTGAAAGTGATTTTAAATTTTAATACATATTAAGACAAAAACAAACCAAAACAGAAAAAGAAACTCTTGGGGGATATTGTTAAAAGTGAAAACCTGTAGACCCACAGTCTAGATATTTAAATCCATGTAGAGTGAGACCAGGAATACTTTTTATACAAGCAGCCTAACTGGTTCAGATATAAGTGACACACCAGTTAGTGATACATGTTTTGAGAAACATTATCCTATAGAATAATGTCCATCCCAGTCCCTACTGATTTTCTAGGTTTGTCTCCCACATTAACTCCCAGCTCCCATCACTGAGCTGGGCATGCATGTACATACACATTAGACCACAAAAGTTGATGCATAGTTGAAACTTGGTGATCTTATTTGCTTAGCCTTGAATGTCCTCCCTCATGCTCCCCACAACAAAAAATCCATAAGTTTTCAAGGTCTTGTCTAGACACTAAGTTTGCGCTTACCCTGAAATATCCCAGTTAGAATTCTCTCCTTAAAGTTTCTGGAGTATGGCTTTGTATTTCCTCTGACCCCTGAATTATACTCATTCTTTCAAGCTCTCAGTGTTCACTATGAAGCTGTAAAAACCAGAGGAGTGCATCCTATCTCATTTACCTTTTTAGTATTATTGGAGGGCTATGAACATAATAGTTGCTGAGTAAATGTTTATTCAATTGAATTTCCCTTATTGATGTATATTAGATATTTTTAAATTTAGTTAGCTAAACATCTTTCCAGTCTCCCTGCAAGGTGCTTGTTGGATGTTTAAAATATCTCTGATATTGAGATCATCACAGTTCAGATGTATACATTGCCATGACTACATTTTAAAAAGTGTTTTTTATCTTATTTTGCCAATTTGGGTCTCCATACTCTACACCAGATTTTAGAAATAATCTGGTATCTTCTATTAAAGTATAAAGTGTAAGAATTCACTGACTCAATAATCCAACCATTTAGTAATCTTCCCTAGAGAAATTCACGTACAAATTCTTAGAAATAATGCATAATGATACTCATTACAATGTTGAATATAATATCAAAAGGACTATCAATGAGGAAACATATAAATAATATTGATATGTTTACACAGCTATTATGTAATAGTTAAGGACAAGATATATGGAACTCATATATAAACTTTTTAAAAAAATATTGCTATGTCTAAAGCACCTATATTAGAGGATGCTCTACACTTTTTTAAAAGAAGTTTTGAGGTTAGTAATTTATTTACATTTACATTTAACTGCAATAGCAAATGAAAACTGCAAATAAAGGTGTGGGGGGAAATGGCACAAATTAATGGCATGAGTTACTTGTCCTAAGTGTAACCAGGGTCTGAAAGGCAAGATTGAAGGCCAGAAAACCAGCAGTGCCAATATCTAAAAGAGAAGAGGAACATGCCACCTTAGTTGATTGCAAATTTTTCCTTTCTCTGCTTTTTTGTTCTGTTCAGCTCTCAATGGATCTGATGAACTTGCTAGTGTCTCTGCCTGATTCTTGGAAGAGAGATGCAAATTATGAATCCTAAATCTTAAGCTTCATGACCTTTTTGCTAAGTTCCCTCTGCTCTATATGTCATATCAGTAGACAGTTACCTGGGATGATATAAGCAGTGGGTACCTACTGTCAGCTGAGTCACACAGCACTCAGTGTGTTTAGTAAACATTTCCTATGATGGTGGTGATAAGAACAGGGGTTTATCAGGGATATGAATACAAATTCTACCCTAAATTATTCCAAGATATAAACCTACATCCTGTAGGTCATGGACCATATGATTTAAGCCTTTTGTAATGCTGAAAGGGAAAAAAAAAGTGCCTTTTTGAGAACACAAAAATCTTATATGTAAATGTAGCTTCCATTTTCTGACAAATGTTTCAAACAAAAAAGCTATATGATTTGCAAGTTTGCAAATACAAATTTTAATATTTTTTTTAGTTGACCAGTTATTGGATTACCAAGGAAAATAATTGCTTCCCTTACATCAATAGTGCAATGAATGGCAAGCACAGCATCCCCAGTGCCTTCACAAGTCAGTCACCGAAGCACTCTGGAAATACATTACATGGACAATAGAAACAGCCCTTTGGATTTGGTTTAAAGAAAGCTGCTTCTACTTGAGGGTATTTTCTTAGAACAATGTGAACTTTGAGCCAACTTTAAATTTATAAAATAATGGGGTTAGGGTAGGCCAACCACTTATGAAAGATCCATGAAAGAAACAAGAGTTTGACTTAGTAGGTTTTTCTTGACTTAAAGGTTTTTCTTAATAAAATAGTGAAAACCTGGGAAAAAAATTAAAGCTTTTTAAAAAATAAACATTTCAATAAACTAAAACTTTTCAAATTACAATACACTTATTTTATCCTGTCAGCCAGAGATGCACTTCTTAGTATTGTCCCTCTGCGTTTGCCAAATAATTTCTCTAACCCAAATTTTAGCAATCACAATCACCATAATCATCATTATCATAATGATAGCTATAATTCATAGGAATGCCTACTCTTGTCAGTCACTCTGCTGAACACTCTCTAAACAAGTGCAATACTTGCTTTGAGATAGATGAGACTCCACAGAGACACATGTTCCTAAAAGACTGTCTTGATAGCCATGGCAAATTGGACATCCTTACCAAGTACATCATTTAGGAATCATTCTGTTGCAAGAACCAGAAAACCTGAAAATGGGATTTCTTTTAAATCCAAATAACTAAAAAATCCAAGTAAGACTACCTTCAACAGAAGCATGATTCAAAGTTCAATCTATATGACTAGAAAATTTTTTTCCTATTCCAACACTATCTTCTTCAATGTTAACTGCCCTAGAAACTCCAGATTTTAAAATAAATGAGACTTTAAAAGTAAATAATTGTAAAGATTCACACTTCGCAGTCTCACCACAACAGTATCCTCATAAGCCTTTGGATTAATCTCTTTGATCTACATTGTCATATGGCCATTCATATGAACTTTCTGTGACAGGGTATTTGGCATGAGATAACACGATTTTCTTTAGGAATCATCTCACGCTTTGAGCTTAGGGTAGGGTGATAGGATACTCATCTTATGAATGAGAAGTAGGGAAGAGTAATTTCCCCAAAAGGAAAGTCTTGGTACTTTTGGCAAGAAAGTGAAAGAATAAAGGCTGGAGAGAAGGCTATCTATACCAAGAATAAGTCTACTGCACCATTAGGTAAGAGAATTCCCATATAGGTGAGAGGATTCTTCAAAACGTTGACATAGCATTTGTCTGTGTTCATTGAGCTAAAGTGATAAATAAAACTGTTGTTTCTCATGATCTTTCTCTCCCTGCATAAGAGGAAAACAATCACTACTGTAATTTACAAAGTCCTACTAAAAATGTTATACTTAATTACTATCTATTTGCAGTTTCTTTATGGGAAAACTTTGATGACTTAATGACCATAGGATTCAAAAACCCTCCCATAAAGCAGTCTGAGTCTAGTGAGAAAAAAAAAATGGATACCAAAATAATGATGTAAATAGTAGAGATTTAATGTCTTTTCCACTCTTTGTAGAGATTTTCAAGTTAATCTCTTCTACTCCCACATGCCTTCATACTCTATGATTTTTCTTATGTAAATATTCTTAATCCCTTTATCAAGTCTTCTTTCCAAAAACATAACAATTTTCAAAATTTCTCAAGTGTTGTAAAGAACTGAGTATGTCAAATCTTCACCTATCAGAGTTCAAGGTTGTTACAGTTATTGCCAAGAATGTGCCCCTCAGCAAGGGACCAGATTACTGTGCCATGTGTATTGGTTACCCAATTTTGAGTCTGAATTTCCACCATGTTTAACAAAATATACATTTAAAATAAAAATAAGAAAAATGAAATTTCTAAACAGATGACTTTTGGGGGGGAATACTCTTTGTGATAGAGGCAAAAAAAGTGCCTTCCAACTTACATGCATGTAAGTTCAGTGGTGGAACATATGTTGAAGTGCGGCAAAAGAAACTTGAGTTCTAGTCTAAATTCTGTCACTAGTCAGCTGTGTGACCTTGGGCAAGTCACTTTATACCTCTGGGTTTCCTTTTCCTCATTTGCACTTTGAATGGTCAGCAGAGATGATCTTTTTGAACTCCCAAACTTGAACTTCTTAGAAATTTGTCAAGCAAACGCACTAAGCAGGGAGCTCAGTTTACCTAAATATCTAAATAGGAACATTACTGTCCATTTCCCTGGTAGGAAATTGATATCAGGTGATGGAGACAGAAAGTTTGCAGGATGAATCTGAGTCTTACAAACAAATTTCCATGTACCTTAAGTAAGCCATTCTTTTTACACATCTATTCAAAAATAACAAGTTGTGCTTGAGATGCCGGTATACACCATTTATTACGCTCTCCAACCCAAACATGAAAACATTTGTACTTATGTTATGACTTCACCTGGTGGCTTTCATTTTCCCCAACATAAAGACAGGGTGAAGCAAAGTAATAGAAAAATAGAAAACATCTTTGTCGGAAAATGAGATTGCAGCTGTGTAACTGGAGCACACAACCATAAATCAGAATGTCAAATCCAAAACACATGACTTTTTGCAAGTTCTCCATGTGCGCTCTAATGTGATTACAGCCTGGTTGCTATTATGATTTAAAACAAAGTCTTTCATGCTAGAAACAAAATGCGGAATGTGAGGCGCCTGGGGGAGAGAGCTGCAAGCGAGCTAGCTAGCGACATGCCCCTTGCTGTCAGAGAGGTGGGCTACAGTATTTCAAGTACTGGTTTGTCAGGTGTGAGAGAACAAGAGGATACAAGAGGAACCTTGGCAGAGGTCTTAACATGAGGGACAAATTAGCCAGTGGTGTTCAACTCAGCTTGACAATCTGAAATTAGCTTCTTTTGCCCCCCCCCCATCAGTTTTTTTCTAAGCAGAATCCTGAAGCCAAATACGAAGATTACAGAAGTCATTCTTTCCTGCCTATCACATAAACAAATGGCCCAGCTGTTATTGCTAAGATTCCAGTTTTAAACTTGGACTTTCTTGTATAAACTTCAATGTAATGGTATTTAAAGTGTCATAGGCAATAAGCATCTAATCCTACTCAATAAATTGTAGGCTCGTTGCATGAACTCCTAGAGCTGTTAAAGACAGCTGTGCTTTTTTTGTAATTTAAGTCATTTCCAAATTGGGCAGCTCTCCAGGTGTATTTTCAGACAAACAATGTGTGCTAGAAAAAGTGATGTTCTGAGTCTTTCAGCAATGGAATAAACACAAAGGAGTAAAAAATGAAATACGAGACAGCACAAACATCATTCCTGATCATCCCAGGAGGGCAAGCATCAGGTAGGGGTGCTAGGAAACCTGGAAGAATGTGAGCAGGAACTTTTCCCTCGAGGACTTTTTGTTCGCCCAGTTACTTTTGTAACTGGTTGTTGGGCCAGTAGATGAGTGTCAGGAGAGAAGATAACAATTTTGTATTTCTCACAATAGAACCACCAACTCCCAGAGCGAGACACAACCATAAAATAAAAAAATCTCCTCCCCTAGCTCAAACGTAGGGGGTCAGGAGAAAATGGTTTCCATCCCTGTGATGTCATTAAAGCAAATCATCAGGAGACCTTAGGATAAGATGCAATCACAAGGGGTCATTCCATCAAGCACACTATTTCAAAGAGGACCCACAATGAAGGTATTTAAAGATTAATTATTATTTTGGGTTCAAATCATCACAAAGCATTAAATGAATCCTCTTCTGGTACACAAGAGGTCTGAAGGGTGAGGTTTATCTATTTGCACCCCAACTCAAGTGTTCCAGGGTCAGCCAACCCAGCTTCCTGACTAGGAAGAAGCCCCCTTTCTTCCTCACCCTGATTTGGGGATGAGTGGTCTTCAGGGAGCCCATTGCAAATGTTTGCATTCTAGATATTTCCAGAACAGGGACTAGTTGCTCTTTCATCAGCAGTGCTTGATTTGTGCTTTCAACATCTTCTTACCTAGGTTTGCCTGTACTCTTGTGAGGTGCTGTGCACAATCCTTTGGTCTAGATGTCTCTGATGTCTATCTCATTGTCAACAATGCAGAAAAAGCAAAAAAATCCAGGAAAAACATAAATTGTAGACCTACAGCCCAGTGTAGATCCCCCTGAGTCCCTCTGTGGTGGGTTGAACTTCATTATAGACAAAATCGGCCTGAAATGAATCAACACCTCTTTGAGTTGCTGGAACTCTACCCAAGATCATAGGTTGAGGGAATTTCAGGCAATGAGTCAGGATATTTGGCCTAAGTGGACAGTTGAACAACTCTACCTATTCCAAAAACTCTTAGAAATTAGTTTCTGAATTCCCATCACTGCACAATGATATTCTACATGTAAAGTGGAAAATTTCTTCTGAAACTTTTAAGCTAAAAACCTAATAATTAAAGCTTCCTTTCATTCAGGATGCTGATGGTGTTCCAACTATCCTTCTTTGAGGAAGCTCAGACCTGACAACTTAGCAAAGAACTTCACCACAGGCAGAAGTAACAGTTTACTTGCTGAACTGCTCTATATAGATTAAAACTCTAATTAAAAATTTTCTGGGAACAACTAATCTCTCAGTATCACTTCAAACAAATACAGCATATCAGACACGTGGTATTTATCAAGCAATTTAGACTCTTAGCTAGCCAACCTGTTGCATCCCATTCTCTCACTGAAAAATCTCTAGATACCTACACACGTATTGTCAAAAGTACCCGTGATAGTATTCAAAATTTTTTGTCCTTAAGATAATGCTCAGTGCTGCAGGTAGCATTTTTCAATCTTGTGCATAATTCCCACTAAAATGCCCTTAAATTTTCATGAGAGTTTTTAGAAAGGAAGGACATGCCCCCATATAATGGAATGGTGGGTAGATTTTTTTAAACTAAAAGCTGGAGAATGAAATTATTGAAACCATCTTCTGTTCTACTTTAATTTTCACCAGCTTTTTGCTAGTTTACTTTAACAAGTAATGTTTGATTGAATTCAGGCCTGCTTTTGTTTACAAAATGAACCAGAGCCAGCAAGTCGTGGCCTGGCTAATTTGCACATCCACTGCCTTGTTCTCCTCCCCTTTAAACAAAAATCTAGAGTTTGTGATTTATTGTTGACTTAGTTAGTTCAAATGATTTTGATGGCTAAAATCTACCTTCTATCCCATCCTCAAGATTTTATCCAAAAGTACCCAATCTATTTCTACAATTCAAGGCAAAAATGACCCCCTATCATACCAAAAAATACAAAACTTGTCTCCTTAACTAGAGAGATCCAGATGCCAACAAAATAAGCTGAGAATAAAAATCTACAGACTGAAGAAGGGGAACACAGGATCCATAAATTAATAACTGCAGAAACCAAACTGGCCCGTTTAGAAGAATAATATTGTGAGAGCAAAGCAAGTAGTCATTCTAAATGGCATGTCCCAGAAACTTTATAAGCCATCTTTATTTTTTAGCTAGGCAAATCATGACACGCAAGTCCAGCTTCATCAGAATCATATTAAAAGTCTTATTCCTAAACTCCTCAAGAAATTCTGGTTTTAAATGTGGGTGAAATCTGTTCACAAAGTACCCCCAGGTAGTTCTGGAGTTCTGTCAAGCTTCAAAGCATTGGTGTAGTCCTTGTGCATGCTTACTATCACTGTATCCATTCAACTCTCTCTCTACTTGAATTTGTTATTGCATGGCCAAAAAATTACTTTATTCTTCCAGGTTGTGGAACTGATATGGAGTCCCATCTATAGGCAGGTGAGAGTAATTATGTAAAGAGGGTGATGTCCTGACTCCCCTGTCATTCACATACAAAACCTCTGAACATACTACTGCAGGGGCTTGCTCTAAATATCATTACCTAATACTAAAAGTTACTTTATTCTCACATGCACACAGTCTGTCCATAACATGACATCTCCATTCAACTTTCCATGTCCCAACAGCAAAGCAAAACTCACTCCTAGTCTTTTGCATCACCATGCAGTCTGCTGACATTTTGTGATCTACTCTTTTCAGGTTGTTCAATTTTATTGTAAAAATGCAAACAGTTGCCATCCTAAAATGTATTTTTTAGCAAAAGATTTGTTTCCATAGAAGGGGCTCTTAAGGCTGAGTGAAGTAGCTTTTGAAAAAGTCACTTATATGTAAGCTCTCTGTAAAGCCACCTCCTTCACCATATCTCTTTTCATTGGAGCAGAACTTGTATGCCTTTGCTTATTGTCTCTTCCTTGATAAACTCTCTAACCATTTCCCCCCAAACCTTTCTTGTTTTAGCCAAACCATTTAGAATGGCATCTGAAGCCATGTGGTGAGTTGTTCAGTTTTGTTGGATTTCTGCCATGTACACAAGTAGTATATGTAATTGAACTTCTTGACCTTTTTCTCTTTTCAATATATCTGATGTTTATTGAGTTGTTTTCCATGCCAGAAGAACTAAGAGGGGTACAGGATGATTTCCTTTGTTCCTGATTTTGGCAAAATCAGGTAGGATCCTATAAAATGACTGGATCTGCTTGTTTCCCCAGGTGACTACAGAGAATAAAATCTAGGATTTCTGAACATAATGACAAATGAGATAAAGATTTTTACCTGTTAGACTCCTGATGTCTCCCCCTTGCAAAAATCTAATAGCAAGCAAATGATGAGAAATAGTTTTGTTTCTCTGTCCAAATTTAAGATGGGTAAGGAAAAGAAATTGGGTGAACCATTCATTAATATTGTGGCTGTGATTACTGCTTTGGGATTTTAAAGGATTTTATCCTTTAATATAGGTTTCTCACCCCAAAAATGTGTTTGTTTTCCATCATTTTATATATCTCTTGAACTGTGTTTCCGAACTTCAGTAGTTGGCCTCAGTACTTCTTTAAAAAATAATTTATTTACATATAAATTTCACATCTCTGTGATCTCTGGTGTTCACCCCCTTCCCTAACTGTTCCCACCCTGTCCCCCCCCCCAAGTTGTGTACTTCAGTTTGGTTGTTGGCTTGTTTTGACTTTTCTTCACGGATTTTTGCTTATCTTTCCCATGTCCCATATAGTAGTGAAACCATTTGATTTCTGTTTTTTTCTTTTTGACTTGTTTCTGCTAATATGAATTCTTCTAAGTCCATCCATGTTATCATAAAATTGTCATTTTTAATTGATGAGTAATATTCCATTGTGTATATATACCACATCTTTTTCATCCAGTCATCTGTTTTCAGACATTTTGGTTGCTTCCATGTCCTTGCAATTATAAATAGTGCTGCAATAAACATCCAAGTACAGGTGTCTCTTTGTACCCACATTGAAGTCTCCTTTGGGTAAATTCCCAAGAGAGCAATTGTTGGGTTATATGGTAGTTCCATTTTCATTAATTTGAGGGCCCTTCATACAACTTTCCATAGAGGTTGGACCAGTTTACATTCCCACCAGCAGTGTAAGAGTGTCCCCTTCTCTCCACATCCTCGCCAGCACTTGTTGTTGCCTGTTTTATGGATATGAGCCATTCTTACTAGTATAGGTGGTATCTCATTGTGGTTTTGATTTGCATTTCCCTTATTGCTAGCGACATTGAGCAATTTTTCATGTGCCTGTTGGCTTTGTATTTCCTCTTTGGAGAAGTTTCCTTTTAGTTCTTCTCCCCATTTTATGATTGGGCTTCCTGTTTTGCTTTTGTTTAATTGTGTGAGTTCCTTTGTGGATCTTAGTTATTAAACCCTTGTCACTCTTGTGGAGGGCAAAAATTTTTTCCCATTCAGTTGGGCTTCTTTTAGTTTTCTCTATCATCTCTTTTTCTGTACAGAAGTTTTTACTTTGATGTAGTCCCATCTGTTTATGTTTTCCTTCAACTTTTTGCCATCAGTAGATTTTTCCAGAAAGGAGTTTGGCCTCAATACTTAAGTAATGTGAGACTTTTTGGTCCCAAAACCTTTTAGGAAAATGAAATTTGAATATTGGTGAAACTAGTATCTTGGCCTGCTCTTTTGGCTTTATGGATTTTGTTGTTAATATTGATGGATCCTTTTTTTTTTTCATTTCTCCCAGAAATTTGACTTTCATCTCAAAAGAAGGTACCAGGATTTTTATTTCATCTTCTTTTTGAAATTTTGTTTTTAATCCTCAAACCCAAGGTATTTATTTCCCAAATATTTTTAGGGGGTAAATGAGGTTTGGCTGTTGTCTTTTTATGATAAATGGTATGTGTCATTTTATTATGTATTGCTAAGGATTCAAGCTGTGAGTAAAGGTCTTTCCACATGAAGGTCCTATTATCTGTTATGTTTCATGTGTAAGAAATTCAGATTCCAGTTTCTTATCATCCCTTTACTGTTTTTCTCAGACTTGAGATTTTTGTAATGGAAGTTCTGCCTCTAGAATTTGCTTTTTGTGTGCTTATAGAAAAGTAAAATCTCATACTAAGGAAGTCTAGGAAACCAAAATGACATATTTGAGGGTGGTAGATATTTCCTTCCCTATAAAATGTAATCTCGTTTAAATAAAAAGGGAATTTTCCTAATTATAAAAGTATTGAAGAAATGACTTTCAGTTCTCAGAGAGAAGGAATCATGCTTTTGCTTATCTCCAAGGCATAGCCTAATATATGGCCCAAGACAGATGTTCAATAAATATTTTCTGAAAATGGAAATGTATGCATAAACTAAATTTGCTCTTAATAACCTATGACATTTCCAAATGTTTCTTAACATGTGGAATCATGAAATCTTATGATTAAAAAAATCTATTAAGAAACCTGAGATGATGTAGAGGTATAGTTTTTCCATATCACAGGATAGGAGGTAAAATGTAAGAGGACACGTTAAAAAAATGCTTAGAAGGGTTTCTAACACATTATAAAGACCAAATAAATTTATTATATCAATTCACATTCCCTTTCCAAGTCTGATGTCTGTCTCAATAATATGGCTCAATTTTGTCAATTCAACTTGATTCCCAATATTGACCTTTCAACTAACTATTCATAATTAGGTCAAATTTCACATGTCAATGGCATAGTCCTCCCCAAGGCTCTTCTCACTATAAACTCTATTTACAGGTTTTATAGTTCTCAGGTCATGTGTACTCCTAACAAACTAACTACAAATATAGGAGTCTCCATTACCTTCTCAGGTCTAATAGTTACTAGAACAATTCACAGAAATCAGGAAAGACCTACACTTATAATCATAGTTTTATAAAATAAAATATAAATCAGGAGAGTTTAATGAAGAAATACATAGGGTGGGGTGTGAGAGGGCCCCCTCAAAGACAAAGGTTCCATATCTTCAGGACCTGTCACCCTTTGACCATATCAATGTGTATCACCAACCTGGAAGCTCACCCAAAACACTGATGTTCATGAATTCTGTGTTGGAGGATGGGGTATGAGTTCACTATGTAAACATGACTGATTGAATCATTGGTTCATGTGCTAGAACTCAATCACATCACCTCTACCCTTCAGGTTGATATCACACGGATCAAACCTCAGTGCTTTAATAGAACAAGTGGGCCTTCCACCATGGCTGGCCCCCATCCTGAGCCTCCATCCTGAGCCTTATCACCTGCAAAAATCTGGAAGAGTCCTCAGTTCTACCACAAACAACAAAGACAGCATCACTCAGAAAATTCCAAGTATTTAGAGGTTACTTCCAAGAGAACAAAATGTAGTCAAATTGTTGATTACACAAAATGTTTCTATTCCAATGAGTGGTCTTAACATTGTCCTCCTAGTTATTTGTTCCTGTCTCCCTCATTAGACTGCTGGAATAAGAACAATATCTGTCTTACCCATCATATATTCTTCACTCTGAATGAAGAATATAGTTAATATAATAATAAAATATCTTTTGATAGGTGAATTCTCCAGTGATATAACTCCTGTAGAAAGAGAAATGAATATACAATATGATAACCAAGTCACTGAAAAATCTTTCAAGGAAGATTTGAAGCATACATACTTCATTTAATGCAAATCAAAACCACAATGAGATACTACATTACACCAGTAAGAATGGCCCGTATCAAAAACAGACAAACAAAACAAGCAGTAATAAGTGCTGGCATGAATGTGGAGAGAAAGGAACAATTTTACACTGTTTGTGGGAATGTAAACTGGTCCAGCCACTATAAAAAAACTGTGTGGAAGACCTTAAAACTACTGAACATGAAACTTCCATTTGATCCAGAATCTATCCAAAGGATACAAAAATACTAATTCAAAAGGAAATCTGAACACTCTAATGTTTATTGTACCACTATTTAGAATAGTCAGGATAAGAAAACAACCCAAAGGCCCCCAAACAGATAAATGGATCAGAAAGTTGTGGTATAGTTACACAATGGAATATTATTCAGCAATCAAAAAGACAGCTTTGGTGCATTTGTAATAACATTGATGAACCTAGAAGGAATCATGCTAGCAGAAATAAGCCAGAAATAAAAAGGAAAATACTGGATGATCTCACCTATATATGGAATATGGGGTAAACAAACAAACAAATGGACAAGTTAAAATTAGAACTAACGAACTGTCAGCAGAACTGAAGCGTAAGGGAGGGGGAGGGGGATAAAATCTGGTAAGGATGGGTACAAGAGATTAAGATGATGGTTCACAGGTGACAAGGTAGTGGGAGAACCTCAGGTATAAAACCATGTAATGTACACATATACATATATATATATGTATATGTGCAGTAAATTTTTAAAGAAATTTTAAAAAACATACTTCACCTCCAAACCTACAAAAGAAGTCTGAAAAACATAAAGCAAGTAGTATAAAAATAATAGTTCTATTAGTTTACATCTTGAAGGTGCTGGTGATGGTTCTGGGAAAGGAGAAGTGTTTATTACTTTTCTCCTTTCCTCAACTACTAGTTGAATTGTAGTCACCTTTAGAAAGGTATCAAGCTCTTAATAAGCAAATTGTTTAAAGTTTATTCTCCTTTAAAAATGTGGTAGTGGTATTTGCAGTTGGAATTCTATTTTAATTGCTATATAAATAGCCTTTTCTGCATTCGAAACAGATATTTTGTCACCTGTGAATCCTCATTAGGGTAGGCAAGATGCAAAATAAATAGATAGATAGATAGATAGATAGATAGATAGATAGATAGATAGATAGATAGATAGATAGATAGATAGATAGATAGATAGATAGATAGATAGATAGATAGATAGATATTAATAAAAAGGCATTTTGAAAATGAAATTAGCAATTTTAATTTGTAATAGGAAGCCCAGTCATGCTGTATCAGTCATTAAACTGAAATCATAAGTGTCAAAGCATTTTAATTTGATCTCATATAATCAACATTTATTCTGTTGTCCTTCTTCAATCTCTTTCCTATGTATGACTTAAAGATGTAAACTCAACCAACACACCTTTTATGACTTACCAGTACCCTATTTCAGAAGGTATACTTGCTTTTATAGTTCCAATTTTAAAGGTAATCAGCAATGGTAAAATGTCTTAAAAACTTTACCTGTGTGTGTTTTAGGGGTTTCTCAAACTTCTTAAGGACATTTAAATTTTATTTTGAATTCACCAGTCTCAAAAAGACTATATTCATCACTGATCATGTTCATTTCTTTTTAAACCAAAATGACTGATGTATATTAGTTCCTCAAATATCTTAAGTGAATGCAAGTAAAACATATGATTTGAATTCTTTCACCTTAAATTGCAGCCATTTTCCCGCTCCTTAATCTGGACTGTTTCTGAATAATATAGTACAATGAAAGCAATCTTCTGGGACTTCTGAAATAGATCTAAGAAGTTTTGTAGCTTCTACTTTTGTACTTAAAACCTTATTGCTATTAATGAAGCTTTAACTATTCTGCTGAAGAAAATAATAGACCATGTAGAAAGATATGCCACATGAAGACCAAGATATCTCTGCAGATAAATAAAATCAAGACCCAGAAACATACATGAGACCATTTTGGGTTCTCCAACTTGTTGGAGTTGAGACTATCTGGAACAGAAGAAGCATCTTGGTAGAACCCTGACAAATTCCTGACTCACTAAATTTTAAGCAATAAAATGATATTAAATGATATCATTATGAAATGATATCTTAATTCAATATTATTTCTAAAATTTTACATATTGTAAAATTCATTTTATAGTCTATAGTTCTGTTATTAATGTATAGAATCCTGAAACTAGCACCACAAGTGAATTCAGCACTATTCTAACAAATCCAAGTATTTTTACACTGTCTCTCATTCTCATAACTCCATGCCCACCAAACCCTAGCATCACAGATTCATTTTCTGAAACCCAGAGTCTCATTTTTGTCAGTTCCACATAAATGTAATCACATAATCAACATTTTGATACTGGTTTCTTTCAATTAGCATAACACACCTTATTCATTCATGTTACTCATTCATTTAGTGCTCCTCTATAAAATAACTATCAATGCTTTCTATATCGCAGGATAGGGGATAAAATGTAAGAAGATATGTTAAAAATGCTTGGAAGGGCTATTAATACATTATAAGTACCAAATAAATTTATTACATCACTTCATTCATGTTGTACGTATTAGCAGTGTGTAATTATTATTGCTGAACAATATTCCACTGTATAAATCTAAGACCCATTAAAAAATTTTGTCCCTTTTTTTTTTTCAGTTTGGGGTGCTTTTTCAATAATGCTATTTTAAGCACTCAGGTAGAGGTTTCTGATTAAAAATAAGTTTTTGTTTCTTTGGGATACATAGCTAGAAGTGGAATTGCTAAATCATATGTTAATTATATGTGTAACTTGAAATCAGCTACCAGAAAGTTTGTGTCATTTTGCATTCCCAACCAACAATATATCAGAATTCTAATTGCTCAATATCTTTGTCAGAACTTGCTTTATTCTGTATTTTTATTTTAGTCATTCTGACAGGAATGTAATCATAACTCATTGTGGTTTTAATTTGCATTTTCCTAGTGACTAATAATGTTGAACATCTTTCCCTGTTCTTGTTTGTCATCAACATATCATTTTTTGGCAAATAATATTCCAGGTCATTTGCAAATAGTATTCCAGGTCATTTGAGTTATTTGTTTCCCTGTATTTTCAAAATTTGTTCTTTATGAAATGCATGATTTGTAAATACTCTCAATATACCTTTCATTTTCCTTTCACTTTCTTAGAATATCATTTGAAGAAAAAAATTTAAGTCTTGATAAAGCATAATTTATCATATTTTTTTCTTAGATTGTGTTTTTGTCTTAGTAGATAGGAACTCTTTACCTAGACCAAGGTCATGAAGATTTTCTCTTATGATTTCTTTCAAGATTTTTTTTGTAGCTCTACATTATATAGTTAGATCTTTTATGAGTTAATGTATAAAGTAAAAGATGTGGATTGAGGTCATGAGTATACATTATTGCTTATACCTAAGTGTTTCAAGTTTTTGAAGGTGTTAATAATGCTTTAATTTTAGATTTCAGTTTTCAGTTAATTTTAGAGTATCAATTTTTTAGGTATTGACCCTGTAGTCTGTGACCTTGCTACTTCACTAATTAATTCTAGGAACTTTTATTGTATATTCTTTAGACTTTCTATGTACAATAATGCCATCTATGAACAAATACAGTCTTGTTCCTGTTTTCTTTTCTGAATGCCACTTAATTTTTTTCTTCTCATATAGCACTTACAAGGACTTCTAATGCTAAACTGAATAGTAACAATGATAACAGACATCTTGCTTTATTGATATTATTAAGGAGAAAGAATTCAATCTCTTCCCATTGGCTATCATATTAGCTGGAGGACTTTGTTCAGGTTTTCTTATTTCAGACTTACTGAAAGCTTTTAACTATGAATAGTTATTGAATTTGGCACAATGCCTTTTCTTCATTTATTGATGAGATTATGTGGCTTTTCTTGTTTTCTATTAATCTAGTGAAGTATGTTGATTATTTTTTCTTGATTGACCAGTCCTGTGTTTCTGAATGAACCTCTTTTAGTAATGCTCTATTATTCTTCTTATATATTGCTGGATTCAATTTGCTAATGATGTGTTGATTTTTATATCTCTATTTGTAAGAGATATTGGCCTGTAATTTTCTC
This sequence comes from Uropsilus gracilis, assembly GCA_004024945.1. NCBI lineage: Eukaryota > Metazoa > Chordata > Mammalia > Eulipotyphla > Talpidae > Uropsilus > Uropsilus gracilis. Next base: position 74,344 of record PVHY01001683.1, read on the forward strand.
CTTTTTGTATTAATTTTATTAATATTTGGTCTTAAAGTTATTCTGGCCTCATAAAACAAGTGAAGAAGTTAACTCATCTTAGTTTGCTTTCTGAAAGTTATTTTTCCCTCTGGCCATATTTAATCTATACATATAGGAAGTAAACCAACAACAACAGAAAAATAGGAAACTCACTGTTGGGCTCTTTGCATCCTACTTGCTTCTATATACCTTTTAGTCTCTATATTAGTTTTTCTTTATAATCTCCCATTGTGCATTGTAAGAGCATCATGACAAGGATCTGAGTTTCATCTTTAATTACTAAATTTTGGAGTTCTTTGCTATGTAGTGAAGAGGGGAAAAAAAAAACAGTTAAGATTCTTCACATCTCTTGACTTGCCCTATTTGCCAAGCTAGTTCTGCCATCTATTTATTTAAGGAACTTGTTTAAGAGATTTAAAAGCTTCTTGGAGAGATTTTCTTTAATCATTGGATCTGAACTAGGTCCCACCTATTAATCTGATTGTCCCATATATTTCCCTTAATAAATTTAGGTCAATTTATTATTAGCCAGTAATAACTGATTATTTAGCATTTGCCTAGCACTAACATATATACTCAATAAACAAACACTAAATTAATGGAGAACTGAATTTTACAAAATGAATGAATATATAAACCTATAATTCTGGAGGAATATTTTCATACGTAAAAGGCAGAATGAATAAACAGTTCAAAAGCTAACAAAATTCCTCTCATTACAAGTTTCTCTCCTTTCTGTTTGGTCACTATGGAAGTAAACACTGAACAGTGACTGGCTCTTTTCTTCTGTTTTGTATACATACATATTTACACATGTTATATATAAGATAAAGATATGAGACGCTCATAATCTTACTTCTTGCTTTTAAAATTTTTCTTCATAAACTTCGCATTATTTTATCTTATAATATTCATGAGCCTTTTGTTTTTTTACTTAGGGAATTCCTAGTTTTCCTTTCTTACTCATATGCTTAAACCAGATTATTCTAGAAAAGTGTCAAACCTTTTACATCCCATTGCTTCTGGGAATTTTCTAGTTCCTGTTCTCAAACTTCATTATTGTATCTTGTCTGTTTTTCTCTGATGTGATCCAAGGCTTTAATTCTGGTTTTGTTTTGTTTTGTTTTGTTTTCATCCATTATCCTTGGACTCAATGTTTTGGAACTTCCCTTACTTCCTGAGCTCACCCCAGCCCTCATCTCAGACTTTGATTCTAATTCCCCTTTAATTAGAGCCCTCAAAATGCAGAAAAACCACACCCATTGCAGTGCCAGTCCCTGCTAGCAGACTTTCAACCTGGGCCCAGCCCCCCACTTGTCTGGGGAGGGAGGTCTGTTACCGAGCTTGTTACAAGCAGAATATGAAGTGTGTCTGCATGGAACCATCACAGAATACTTCATGGTCTTGCTTCCTAGATTGTTTTTTAATTATTTAATCAGTTGTGTGAAATATCTTTGATTATAACCATTATGAAAACTAAAATTTTGCTTTCTTAAAATTTTACATGAAATATCATTTAACATTTTTTGGGTATCATTTTAAAATCAATTATGTATTGAGCTACTATAGCATTAAAATGCCAGAACTTAAAAGTGGAAAAGACTATTTATTTCTTAAAATGGCCAAGATTGTTATAGGTTTTTTGTGTTTTATTGCTAGTGATGGTTTGTTTGAGTTCTTTTCTTCTACTTCTTGTAGCTTTGGTGTTTTCTCCTTTTGTATGGAATTACTAATTTCCTCTTGAAGTGTCTTTAAAAAATAATTGTCTCTATGTACTATAAATATGATTAAAAAAAAAACCCTGTCATTTACTTATTTTATTCTTTATTTTAATCCCTTATTTTCTGACTTTGCTTTCTCATCTATGGTTTGAATGTCTACAATAGTTTTATTAATATTTTTACATTTAAATTAACTTTTAAATGAAATAACAATAGTACTTACCTGATTGGAGAACTAGAAATATTAAATACATGAAAATATGTAGGAGAGTGCCTTATAATAATTACTGCTCAGTAAATATTAATTATGGGTTTTTGTTTTCATATATCATTTTAGAGACAGTCCAACTATCATTTGCAAATTCATTTAGATATTTCTTCTAGGATATTCTACTTGTACCTCAAATTGCAAAATCGAATTTATTATCTTTCCCACTCCCATACAAACTTGTTCTTCCTCCTGTTTTCTAAATTCTATCAGTAACACCATTTCACTATGAAAGATTTTTTAAAGTCACCTTGAAGCCACCCTCCAACTTTTTTTACTTTCCATATCCTTATTCAGAATCTCATTACTGCTCATTTGGACTAGTAGCATAATCTCTAGAATAATGAGTAGTCTCATAACAACCTTTAATTTCCAGGCTCTGCAATATATTCCTCACACTTAGATTAATTTTCCTAAAGAATCTGTTTGCTAATGCCTCTTTCTTACTTAGTAACTTTCATTGACTCACTAGAGTATACTGAATCAAGGCCTTCTACTCCTGAGCCTCAATCAGCTACTTCAGTCTGCACCAGCAACTACACATGCTTTGTACCCAGCAGGCCACTTATTTAACTTGTACTAAAACAAATGCAGTAACATTCTAATTGAAGGTCTGTGACTTTTTTTTCTTTCTACATTTAAATGCATGGGATGTAGTAAGTGGCTTTTGACCCACCTCTGTCTGGGTTTCTCAAAGTTTCTTTTGTTAACCTTTAGCAGATTCTTGGCTTTCTTCTAGATTGATGACATTGTCAAATAGCTGTGTTCCTTACAGGTAAAGTTTCCTGTCATTTTAAAGAAAATGCAATACATATCCACATGCACACATCACAAACACACACACATCTGTACATGTTAAGGAATATTTTTGAATACAATATTAACCTTTTGCCTCAAATACAATAGATACCAGAGAAATACTTTTCCATATCCCTTTACATTGAACATATTTGCAACTTGAGAACAAGAGCCAGAGTTGGTTTTCAGACAGAATCCATTTAATTAATCATACTATTTGAACAGCTGGGGAGACCATATATTTATGTAAGCTTAACATTCTTTCAAAAATTGTCAAGTATGAATCAAAATAATATTTCACTTTTTAATGATACACTTATTTATCTTTAGATTTTATTCACACCTAACTTTATAAATCAATAGGTCTAGTATTTGAGACACATTATTGCCTATGTTTAAATGCTTTCTAAAAGAACTATCACATGCCGTGTGGTCAAACATGGTTAATGTTCTGTTTATCACAGGGACTCATTTGGAAAGTGTGAGAGTTTCCAATTTTTGTTTCTAAATTTGACAAGCAATGAATAGAATTGCTTGATAAAATTATGTTTTTCCTCTTCGTAGTCACCAACAGAAAGATGAACCTTTACTTTAAAAGGTAAAGTCTGTGCCATTCAAATGTAAAAGCATGAATTCTACACGAAAAAAATAAGTTGTATACAATATAGTAAACTTAGTGATCCCACATAGTAAAATTGGGTTCTTGTATTAAATTACTGAAGAATACAATTTTAAAGAAAAACATTAAATAATTAAAACATATTAAATAATAGCAAAAATTTGGGGACAAATTTATAATACTAGTTTTAATATTAGATTCCAGCTTCTCTTCCTAGAGTGAAGGATAATTTGAAAGAGAGATAACCCTACAGGAAGCTCCAGGGGTGTGGGTAGTTGTTTAAATGGAAGTTGCTTATCTATTAGCAGTTGTCTTTTGGGGCCAGTCAGTGTGGTCAGATTCCTGGAGGGTCATACTGACAGCCTTCAGAACTGTGGAGTAAATAAAAAATATTGAAAAGGGACAGATACTCCCCCTATAATGGGGGTATAAGAAGGATAGGTAAGTAAAACACAGCATGATTGATCTTAAATTTTTTTATTTTGAACTGTATCGTTGCAGAACAGACTATTTATGGTTATCAGTTTGCATAGATAACACCATATGACTTTGGCAGCTATGTTATGATTACAGTGGAGACAGAGTATACGCTCTCTCCTAGGAAAATAAAGCAGAAAGGTGACCATTGGAGGCTAGTGGAGAAAACTAAAGACTGTGTGCATAAGCTCAGTCTTGAGATTTCAGTGATTCAACCAAGGTCCACATAACCATGCAAATCTCTCAAGCCTCAGGCTACCTTTTCCTTTTTGTGCTGTCTCTGCTTCTCTATTTATTTAATTGAAATAAATATCATCTTCGTAGGAAGAAGAAGGGCATTGTGTTATTGTGTTCATAGTTATAAAACTCAATAAAGGTATCCAGGAACCCCCTCCCCACCACCAGCTGATGCTACACCAGCTATTGGACTCAAGAGCCAGTTTGGTACCACCATGTCTAAGCACCAAGTCTATACACCAAATCTACACACCAAGTCTATACAACCACGAAGTTCCTAAGCACTGGCAACTGGAGAACCACACTCAACTTCAGTTCTGTCCTCACAGAACTCTCAAAGGAGTGGAGTGAAAAGAACATCAACTAAGACATAACAAAATATAAAATATTGAAGCTGTGATGTAAAGAACATGATTTTCTGAGGACTTATCAAAACTATATATGGCGCCAAAAGGGAAGACTTTCATGAGGAGGTAGAGACTAGCTAGGCAGGAGGAAACCATTATGATCCAGAGGACACTGTTTCCTGGACAGGAAGAGGGAGCATGGGAAGAGGCACTGGGAAAAGGCTAAAAATGGAGAAAGCATGGGGTACAGAACAGTAAATGAGACATGATGGGAAGTCAGATGCTAAATAATTTGTAGGCCTCGCTGATGAGTTTCATTTTAGATAGAATGCAAGCATGCATGTACTTTGAGATAATTACTCAAATGCCTCTTGTCTAGTTTGGAAAGAGGCAAGATAGATCTGTATAGTCTCAAAATCAATATGGTTGACTACAGGTATGATACACCCACATTTTCAGCATACGTTAATTGTGGGGACAGCAATATGAAGGGATGGCTTCTTGAATAAGGGCCAAACCACCACTTGGTTAAAAGAGGGAAGTTTTGACTTGCTCCATAATAAATAATGAACCTAATATCCTTTGGTTGGCCTTTACTCTTTCACATAAATTCAATATGTTAATACATCTGTAACAAATTAAGTGTCTCTTAAAAGTCCCTTAAAAGTCTCCAAATCTTTTAAAATTTAGAGTGCTTATGGAAAACAAATAAGCAAATCCTTAGCCTTTTCTCCATTCATAAGTAAGATCAATGGAATATGCCAAGAACCTGGAAACCTTTCTGTCTCCAGAGTTTTTGAAAGGACTTTACTTTTAGTAATCCAAAGAAAAATTGGAAATCTTTTCCTAAAATAAAATCCTATTTTTTCTGGTCAGCTTTTGATAATGAAGTCAAGAGAATACTAATATATACCAATCACAATGCAGAATAACCTAATCTACAAACACACAGATATTTGACGTATGTAGTCCTAGACAAATCTTGGAGTCTAAGAGTGGAATCTAAGCTGTTTATTCTTACATAATGGGAAGGAAGAGAGAAAGAATTTCCATTTGCCTTTAGTTAGTGTCATATGTCTCTTCTGTATGCCAGAATTTTCTCTAATAACTCATTAAGTTGATCTGTAACAATCAATAAATTACCCATGACTATGTGCAGCTCCAAACAGGATCTTGAAGCAGAGACAAGATGATAGTCTTTTTATAATTTTCAATAACAAACTTTACTTTATTTTTTTTAAAAAAAGGAAGAAAGGAATGAGGGAAATGCTATTAAAGAACTACCACAGGTTATCAGCAATTTCTGAATTTTTCAATTAAGTCCGATTTTAAAGCTATTATACTGCTCCCTGAATCAAAAGGCTTAACAATTTTCCTCTTAGCAATTAGAAAGGTAGAATTTTACCATGGAAGCACATGGTGGAAGACTGTACAAGAAGTAAGAATTAACTAAAGCTCCACTGAGGACCACCCAAGAGGAGCTAAATGAGGGGTTACTTTCAAGTGGGGCAGGGATCAAAGATTGAGGGAGATTAGAACCAATAGGAGGTTAAAGGAAAACATCTGGTTCTTTGCAGTAATCACCAATTGAGAGGTGGATCTTCCTTGGAGAAAGAGCAGCCCATATGACCAGGGATCTTCCAAGGTGCCAGAGAGGGCAGGTTCCATGGGGAGAATGCCTCTCTTGTGCTGCAGGAAATGCTCTCAAAACTTAAAATTAATAGACATCTTTCGTCATACAGAATGAAAATGTACAATTCAGCATTAGGGCTCAAAAAGACATTTTTTCCCCTCTTAGGGCAACATAATCATGCTACATATGGAGTCTAATCTCTCAGCAGTCTTTTTTTAGTCAACCCCCTCACAATGAATGATGGAGGAGGACTGTGACCCTTTTGGGGATCAACTTAGAGTTGAGGCCATCCAAAAGGAAGTGACACACAATAACACTGATTGCAATTAGCCCTGCTGTATGATTTATATATTATATGCCCATCACTATGTAGGTAAGAGATGCTGATCCTAGTGAGAAAAGGAAATACTCAGAAGAAAGGAGGGCGGGGGAGACAAAGGAGCTCTCTTATCTTTCAAATGGAAATGTCTGATGAAAAGAGCATTTTAATTTAGAAAGTTGTTGCTTTTTGTAGTTTGTCTTTTAAAGAGGATCTGGCTTGCACATGGTGCATAAAGATTTTAAGTCTACCTTATTTCCTATTCTTCAGGTCATTTTAGACAATTACCCTAAAGAATGACAAAACAGCCACCCAAATGGCATCTTTATTTTTTTGATATAATATTTTGTTTTATTTTTAATAATTTATTTATATATGTATATTTCACATCATTGTGATCCTTTAGGGTCATCTACTACCTCCCCTCCCTGGCCATTCCAGTTTGTCCCCTCCCCCAGTTGTGTGAGTTCGTTTGGTTGTCCATATATTAGTGAAACTATTTGGTTTCTGTCTTTTTCCTTCTAACTTGTTTCTGCCAATATGATTTCTTCTAGGCACATCTATGTTACCCAAAAAAATCATCAAATTTGTCATTTTTAATTGATGTGTAATATTCCATTGTGTATATATACTGCATCTTTTTCATCCAGTCCTTTGTCTTGAGGCATTTGGGTTGTTTCCATGTTCTTGCAATTATAAATAGTGCTGCAATAAACATATGGGCACAGGTGTCCCTCAAATGGCATCTTTAAATCTGACAATTTTATGCTTTGTCTCTATCATGTTTTCTTCGACTAATTCCAAGGTAGACTTTTTAAAATTGTTTTAAGGATCAGAGCCAACCTGCTTTCTTGACCCCTCTATCTAATAGGAAAACCACTGCATCAAGATCCCTTGTATGCTGGCTGCTGGGGCTAGAGGACAGCCAGCTCATTCCTTTGTCAGGTCACAGGTGGACAAAAGACTCACACTTTCTTAAGACCCTCTCCACACAATTTCATTAGAAGTTTGCAAGAGGGAGAATCATGGGCTGGAGTGGAGATTGAGATTAGACTGTTCCACTTCTTCCAGTGAAGAAACCAAATATATATGATTAATAAATATATAATAAGTTAAAAAATAAATAAATCACAGAACTTGGCAGAACTGGGGCCACTTCCTACATCTGGAACCTGGTTTCAGCTCAGGACTTAAACTGCATTTCTTGATAATCACTGCTCTTGTGGGTATTCAACGTCATGGATAGTCTCTGCCTCCTCTTCCAGAAGGTGGGATAACAAGGCCTTGACACCTGTGGCTCTAGAGTGTGCTGCAGCCTGGGAGAAGGGAGGACCTAGGGCCAGAGCTACCAACTTCCATCTTTCTCCCCTTAACTGAGCTAAATGTACCCATTCTACTTTTTGTATTTTTCTCCTTTGGGCCTCAAATAGAGAATATAGAGTTCATTGTTCTCTAATGGAAACTGGCTATGCAAAACCCTCTGTCTTTTTCAAAAATTTGATCACTTTCTCTCTTCATTCTTCATCCTCACTCCTATTGCTGCTCTCCCCCCATAGAGCAGCAGAGGGTCTATAGATCCTCTAATATGCTTACTGGATGTCCTTGAATTGTCATGTGTCCTAGAAGAATTCCCTGTTGCTTTGTACACTACATATTCTTTTTTTATTAAATAATTTATTTATATATAAATGCCACATCTTTGTAATCCGTGGGGTTCAGCCCCCCTGCACCCATACTAACTGTTTCTACCCTCTCCCCCCGCCGCTGCCCTGAGTTATGTACTTCAGTTTGGTTGTTAACTGTTTTGACTTTTTCTCATGGCTTTTGTTTATTTTTTCCTATATCCCATATATTAGTGAAACCATTTGGTTTCTGTCTTTTTCTTTTTGACTTGTTTCTGTTAATATGATGTCTTCTAAGTACATACATGTTATCATGAAATCATCAAATTTGTCCTTTTTAATTGATGAGTAATATTCCATTGTGTATATATACCACATCTTTTTCATCCAGTCCTCTGTTTTGGGACATTTAGGTTGCTTCCATGTCCTTGCAATTATAGATAGTGCTGCAGTAAACATCCGAGCACAGGTGTCCCTTTGTGCAAGCATTGAGGTCTCCTTTGGGTAGATTTCCAAGAGAGCAATTGCTGGGTCCAATAGTATACACTAACTATTCTTAATTTATGCAATTTATGTTGCACCAAGCTCTCTTTTTTGTTACTTTTTCAGTTGTGTTCTTTAAGTAAGATTTTTCAATACTCCTGTATGGAAATTTAGCTTACTACTTCATATGCCTGCATATTATTATATAGAATGCATCATAATACTTTACTTGTCCATTACTGCCAGGGAAGAACACCTCCACTTACCACCAAAATGAGTGTCACACTGAACAATCTCACTTAGACCCTCTCTAGACAACAAAAGAATTTTTCTTGGTAAAAGTCCTGAGAGTTAGATAACAATATCTTAGAAGGGATGCATGATTATTTTCAAGACACACTGACTAGTCATCCTCAGATGTCCATACTAGCCTATATGCCCATATTCAATCCAGAAGAATTCCTGCATCCTTATTAGTATTGAGTATTGTGCGACATTTTATTTGTGCCAATTAAGGTTTCCTCCTTATTAATACAATGATAATTCTACTACTAAAATGGTTATTTTTGCTTTATTTTTCTATTTTAGTAAGTTATATTTAATTACCAAATACAGGAAAATCTCTTGTGTTGACCAAACTAGGTATTAGGAATAGTGTCCTGACCAGTGGAAAGCTGTTTGTATGGCAGACCCTAGCCACAGCTATCCAAAAGTAGAACATTCCTCTTTGGTATGATTTGATAGATTATTTTTGGGTCTTGGAATGCTCAAAATTTTTTCCATATAAACTAATGGTGAGAGCCACTTGCTTTAAGATAGTGAGGGAAACCTGCACCATTTTCAAAGAAGCAGTTAGTGAACCATCTCTAATTCTAAAACTACTTCTGCAGACACACTTAGTCTATGAGAATTCAGAAATTGCTAGAGGATTAAGAGACTTCTATAGATCATGGTGATGAAAGTAGCTCATTATATATTTTTCTATGCATAGATCAGTTAAGAAATTACTTCACTGTATAACAAATAATAATATTGATAATGTAGCAGATATATTTGTAATGTCCATGCTCGTCCATCATACAACTTTACTTGTAATTGCTTTCCAATAATTAGCCCTACCGAGAGAGTGGTCCTGCCCTCTGAATTAAGGTATGTTCATTGATCTAGCATTCAGCTTACCAACAGTTTGAGATAAGCCCATAGGAGTCTTATGACTCTGAACTCACTGATATGGAGTCATTTGGACATGGTGAGTGCCAAAGCACCACAGCCAGACAGACAATTCATGAAAAAAAAGAAACAAAGATATTTCAGAGGAATCTCCAGGAGTGGTAGAGCTTATATTAACCAGTTCAATGGTGTGAATAAATCAACTGATCAAACAAAAGCCTTACTGGAAAGAACTTAGAAACCTTTATGTAAACCCTTCACCTAATTCCATCTTCATTGTATAGGGAATAAAATTGATCAGGCACTCTAGACAGGCTCTATAAATACTAGGCAAGGGGACTGAATTTCAGGTCTCTGTTTTCTTTTTTTTTTTTTTTAATATAAACAATTACATTTTGTTCTTTGGGTTACAACCTCTCTGTTATAAATTTTCCCCTTCCCTCCTCCCTCTGGCGCTCCCTCCATTCTCTCACACCCCACTCTTTGTTGTCTCTGTTTTCTATAGTCCTCAGAGTTCCTGTCAACCAAGAACCATTCTCAATTCTTAAGGAAAAATACATCTGAGCTTCCACTGCTCTCTACTTGTTAGAAGTAAGCTGTGATACCTTACTCAGGGGTAGTATAATAGGGAATTGTACCTAAAGAGAAAGAAAAGAAAGCTATGGCATTTACCAAGGAGTCAACTCCAACATCCAAGGGGTCAAGTAATTTTATATGTATACAAATATATGTGTGTATGTGTGTGTGTATATATATATATATATATACATATACATATACATATATACTGGAGTTACAGAAATGTCAATACTAGAAGGGATTTATACATAATATAACTCAAATGTAATTTAATATTATTTTTAATAGCCACAAAGTATGAATGCTTGAGTATATTGAAAGTGTTCTAAATAGTGTTTTAGACAGTTAAATTGATTGGTAGAAGTCATCAAGTTAGGGTGAAGGGTGTGGGAGGAAAACAAAAAAGAAAGAGTTGTGGTTGTTGGGAATCACTTTCTTAGCTTCCATTTTATAAAAAACTCTCTCGTTGCAATGTTCTGATAAGCAACTGAGTAATTCACACTTGTGCCATTATGAATTTGCTGCTACCAAACCATTGACTCTGTAAGTTATTAAGTGGAGTAAAGTAGACATCCATGTTTTCCCTTTTCCCTAAACTCATTTCCAGGTAGCAGACCTTGATGTCTGCTACTGTCATACTACTATTTGACAACAAAGCCATGATTGTCCTTCTGGGAACCACCATCTCTTCCATTCTTAGGACTAAGGTGGACCTGATCCTCTGCCTTAGTACTTCAGATATTGTCAAACTAGTTTCTGCAAGGTTAGGAACTTTTATTTCATTTTTTGAGTTGGGTTTATTAAATTAATGACAGTAAACGAGCAGCAGTAGAAATATACTGAGATATTCTGCTTGCATAAAATCGTTGCAGAAAAAATAAGTTATCTAAATTTATTTAAATAAATAAATTTATTATTTATTTAATAAATTAAATAAATAATGGGAAGGGCCCAAGTCTTTATGACACTACTCAAGCTCCTGGATCTATCTGTACCCGAAATCATTTTATGATGCCTTGTAATTTCCTGTGTGAACCAACAAATTCTCTTCTTTACTTGGCTAATATAAACTGGTATCCTGTTGTTTAAAATTAGATGAATTCTATATAATATAGTATATTATGAGCAAAAACCTATTTGAATAAGTAATTCATTTTTTAATTAACTCAAAACTGTATTGAGTACATATTCTGTGCTAGACACTATTTGGGTACGGTGATAAATTACTGAAAAAATAATATTTATATTACAGTGATGCCAGATCACAAATAAAGAAAACTATTGATTGAATTACATTAAGTTGTCATTTCTGTTAGTCAAATACAGTAAAATGTTGGCAATATAATTCAATCTAACACATAAACATTATAGTGCAGGTATTATTCACCAAAATAAGTTATCTGTTCCAAAGGTGAACCACCTTGCTGACATCTAAGCAAACCACATGGGAGCTTTTACTTTTACATCTTTATCTCACAGATCCCCACTCCTCCACTTACCACTTCTATCATCGTGAATTAGCTCTGGGTAATACCATGAACTCTTTTCCAATGTCACAAAGATACAAGCAGCTTAGAAATCATTTTCCTATCACTCAGATCCCTCACAACTATAAAACCACATTATTTACCAATCCTAGGGCCATATTTTCCTTTGCAAGTGGTCAAGAATAGTCTGACGAACTGCCTACCTCTTCCATCCTGTTTAACTGCTTACACTCAGTGCAACCTGTTTATAATTGATACCACTCAAGACTTCCTCTGCCTGATCCTGGTCTGATTCCCAATTCCTGCTCAGTTGCTCAGTTACAGTTTAATTGATTTATGGGAGTTCAGCAGAGCTGAAATTGATACAATGACTATTAATACTAGAAGTGACCATAAATCAGAGGGGTAGACATGAAGTCAAATGCAAAAACAAGGTAGATGACCAGAAGAAGTCATCTGAAATGTAGATAGGCATACAGGAGGTTATCAAGAGTTTCTGTTGATGTTAACACCTGCACAAGGGAAAGGAGGAGATAGGATGGAAATATAACTGGGTATAGGAAGAAGTTGAACTACTTTAATCATCATAAGAGTCTTGTTTTCAGAGATCTTTGAAAATTGGATGACTTTTAAGAGTTGTTTTGAATAAGAAAATAAGTTAGTCATATTTTGCCATCAATCTTTGGAAGGGAACCATTTTGTGAAGAGAATTCACAGCTGAATGTTGTCTGTTTTAGGCACTACCACAATCTAGGGTAATGAGTCCTTCATTCCTAAAATGAGATTTAGAAAGTACAGCATAGCATCTACTATGGTTAGGTGTCTTGGTTTGTTCAAGCTGTTATAACAAGTTATCATATATTAGGTGACTTTATTGACAGCTTCTTTTTCATTATGTTTTTATTGATTTTGTCTATATATATTTACACCATTGTATACCCCCAAGATTTTCCCACCATCATGTCACCCATGAACCATCATCCTGATCTCTTGTGCTCATCCCTCTCTTGATTCCCCCCTCCTACTCTTCCTCTCCCTTGCTGTATGCTTTTGTTTCATTGTCAGTTGGTTGGTTTTAACTTTTCTTGTCCTTTTGTTGGTTTTCCCTGTATCCCACATATAAGTGAGACCATAGGGTATTTATGTTTTTCCTTCTGGCTTTATATTCACTAGCATGAATTCTTCTAGCTCCATCCATGTTGCCACAAAAGATGTAAGTTTGTCTTTTTGATCACTGAATAATATTCCATCATGTAAATATACACAACTTTCTGATCCATTTGTCTGTGTGGAAGCATTTGGGTTATTTCTATATCCTGCTTATTGTAAATAGTGTTGTAATAAATATATGTTGTATAGGTTTCTTTTTGAATTCATGTTTTGATATCTTTTGGGTAGATTCCCAGAAGTAGAATAGCTGGGTTAAATACTAGTTCCATTTACAGTAGTTTGAGTGTCCTCCACACAGCTTTCCATAATGGTTAGAACAGTTTGCATCACCACAAGAAGTTTGAAAGTGTTCCTTTTACTCCACATCCTCACCAGCATTTGTTGGTATCATGATATGGGCCATCCTTTCTAGTGTGAGGTGGTATTTCATTGTGGCTCTGATTTGCAATTCCCCATTTATAAATAATGTTGAGCATTTTTATGCCTGTTGATCATCTGTATTTCCTCTTTGTAAAATTATCTTTTAAGCACTTCTCCCCATTTTTTTGGACAAGGCTCTTTGCCTATATATGAGTTGTGTGAATTCTTTGTGGATCTTTAATATCAGTCCCTTATCAGTTAAATAGAGTACAACTTTTTTTGCCCATTCAGAAGAGTGTCTCTTTGGTTATTGTCTCTTTTGCCATACAGAAATTTTTACTTTGATATAATCCCAGCTGTTTATGCTTTCCTTCATTTTCTTTTTTTATATAGATGTGTCATGAAATATATTTTTGCAGTATAGTCAAGGAATGTTTTGCCTATATTTTCTTCTATATATTTTATGGGTTCAGGTCTTACATCCAAGTTTGGTGTTTTTTTTTTTTTATCTATTTTGAGTTGATTTTTTGCATATTGTGTGAGAGAGTAGTCTAGATTCATTCTTTTGCATGAAGAATTCCAGGTTTTCCAGCACCACACACTGAAGAAACTATCCTGTTCCAATGTATATTTTCTTTCCCTTTATCATAAGTTAGTTCACCTTACATATGTGGTATTATTTTTGGACTTCCAATTCTGTCCCATTGGTTCTGTGTCTGTTTTATTCCAGTACAATGTTGTTTTAATTTTTATGACTTTGAAGTATAATTTGAAGTTTGGGAGTATAATACTTCCATTTTCTCAAAGTTTAGTCAAGAGGTCTTTGGCTATTTGAGGATTTTTATTACTCCATATGTATCAGTAACATTTGTTCTATTTCTTTAAAGAATGTCATGGAATTGTTTATCGGAATTGTATTGAATCTGAAGATTGCTATTGGTAGATCATTTTGATAGTGTTAATTCTTCTAGTCCATGAGCAGGGCAGTATCTTTCCATTTCTTTGTATCTTCTTCTATTTCTTTTAACAATGTTTTATAGTTTTCTTTGTATAGGTCATTCACATCTTTTGTTAAGTTTATTCCCAGATATTTACTTTTCATTGGTACAGTTATAAGTGGAGTGGTTTTCTTAATTTCTTCTTCAAACTGATTTTTTGCATATAAGAAGGCTACTGGTTTGTGTCTGTTGATTTGTGTAACCAGTTACCTTGCTGAACGAGGTTATTGTTTTCATATTTTTCTGCAGAGTATTTAGGGTTTTCTAAATATAGTTTCATGTCATCTGCAAACAGTGATAATTTTACTTCCTCTTTTCCTCTTGGATTTGTATGTCCTTCTTCTGACTTATAGCTCCAGCTAGGACTTCCAGTATTAAACCGAAAAGCAATGGTGGGAGTCAAAGGTCTCATTTCAGTTTTTTACCACTTAGGATAAAAATGACTATGGGGTTGTCATATATTGTTTTATTATGTTAAGGTATGTTCCTTCTATCCCAAGAATTTTGAGGTTCTTTATCATATATGGATGTTGAACTTAGTCACATACCTTCTCAGAATCTATTGACATTATCATGTGCTTTTTATTTTTCTTTTTGTTTATGTGTTGAATAATATTAATTGACAATTGGGTGTTGAGCCATTCTTTTTTCTTGGGATAAATTCCGCTTGGTCATGGTGTATTATCTTTTTGATGCATTGTTGGGTTCTATTTGCTAGGATTTTGTTGAGGGTTCTTGCATCTGTGTTCATTAGAGAATTAGCCAATAGATTGGTCTGTAATTGTCTTTGTTTTTGCTTCATTTGGTTTTGGTGCTAGAGTGATACAACAATTTCTCACTGTCTGGAGGCTAAGAAGTCTAGGATTAAGATTCTGGCATATCTTGGATCTGGGCTCTTACTGGTGAGACTTCACTTCCTGGTTTGTCAATAACCTTTTGTTTTATCCTCACCTATTGGAGAGCAGAGTAAGCTCGTTTCTTCATGTTTCTTCTTATAAAGGCATTAATCCCTTTCATGAGGAGTTTGTGACTATGACCTAATTAGCTCTCCAAGTCTCCCCCTCCAAATACTATCACATCTGGGGTTAGGCTTTATTTTGAATGAATGAATTCAAAGGGGCATAATCTAGCCATAACAGTGGTTAAGCAAGAAAAGAGAGGTTCAATCATCATTTTTAAAAAAGATATACTTTTATTTATTTTTTTACATTATAATATTTTAATTTTGGATTTCATGCAATGTATGATAGTTGATCCCCATGGGAATGCACCCGCCCCTCCTGACCAACCCCCCTCTGGTCACTTTATCTCCTTTCTTATTGTTGTATGTCTATGTTTGGCCCTTAGGTCTTTTTTCTGGAGCTATGTCCTCATCCTGGGTGAAGATGTGCTTTCTTGGTGTATGATAAACCATGCTACTTAGATTTCCAGTACTAATTTTTCATTCAGAGGCCAGCTGAACTCATTTGGCTTATATTAGTGACTCCTCATTCTTGGTGGCTGTCACCTCCGTTCTGTTTCTTGTCCCATTTTGTTGTTTCTTCACATGTGTTTCAGGTTTTTGACTTAGGGTACCCAACTTCCAGCCTTTTTTTTTTTTTTGGTAGAGCAGTTCCTCAATGGGGACAGTTATCAACATCAGATGGTAGGTCTACTGGTCTCTTCAGTTTTAGTTTGCAGCTCTGGTATGGAGACACTATCATATCTCTGTGACTTTCATCCCCATGTGGAAAAGGGCTGTGCTTTGCCTTTGCTGAAGGCATCTCTGAAGTGGGATTTTGGCTCCCAGCTCCCCGGTGATATTGTAAGTAGAGTTCTGTCTTAGGTAGTGTCTGTAATTGGCATCACAGTCCAATGTTCAATGGGTCTCTCCATGCTCTTTTTGAGTCCTGCCCAGGTGGTGTGTGCTTCCCCTCTTCTGTATTTGTGGTTGGGTTAAACCATTAAGGTAACCTTATTTCTGTTAAGGGCTGACTGGATTGGAGGCAAACCAGAGAGGGTTAATGACTCCAGCACCCCCTCACCCCACACACCCCAGCCTGCCTCTTGGTAGGACTTAGGTGCACTGTGGTTTCTGTATACCAGTCCAACCCAGCATTCCTTGGGGAGACCCCAGTCTCACCCTGCCCAGCCAGAAAAATAGGGGGGGGAATGAGTGAAAATGAATCGTAGCAGCTGCTGCCAAAGCTGGTAGCCACGGGGGCACGGGAAGTTAGGCCCATTTAGAGCTCACTCAAAGGTTCAACCCAGCACTCTCCAGGCAGACCCTGACCATCCAACCATCATTAAACACAGAGAATGACAAAAGCAATTAGCAAAAACCAGATAGTTTGCAAGATACATGTTTTACCTCTTTGCTAATATGTTTTCAGCAATGCTACTATTGTCTAAGATTTCATTTATCCTCCTAATTTTATTTGTATTTTCCCCACTTATTGCACACCTTTTGGGCCCTGAAGTAATTTTTGTCCTTATAAGCCAATCAAATGCTTATTGAATACAACAATAAACAAATGAATAGTTAGTGATTAAAGGGAATAAAGCAAGACTATAATTCATATTCTTTACAGTTCCGTTTATGTTTAAAGAATGAATCTGATCATTTCTTTGCCAACATGTAATTTCACATTTTAATCTCTCAAAGACTGTTGGCTGAGCAATTTGTACTAAATATTGTAGAAATATAAACACAAATGAGAAAGCACCTCAATGTCAGGAAATGTACATTTTAATTGAAAGTCATACAAACAAATAATTCTGATGCAAATTAGAATGTATCACTACTAATAAAATCAACCAAAGTACCCCAAAGTCATGAGGCTTAGCTTTATTAGACTGAGGATGGAGTAAAAGACTTTAGAGAGGTGGTATGCTATATCCTGACTTGGGATATAGATAAAGGATAGAGATAGCTAGAGATACAGATACAGATATGGATATAGCTATGGATACAGATATTTATACAGATATAGATACCTATAGATAAACAGATAAAGTTAGTGAAATATTCAAAGCTGAAAGAATGCCATAGAGGAAGAGAAAGTCAAATTAGTTAGCTGAACAATGAAGTACACTTGTGAAATGGCAAGAGAAAACATTAGGACATAGAATAATACCTTCAGGACAGCTTTAGACACTTAAATCTCTAGAGAAAAAAAACACTCTATTATAGAGAAACTCTTAATTTATTTTACTGTCTCCAGAAGTGGTTCTATTCTAAGAAAGTGATTTATTTGTAGACCTGGATGCTTTTCATTTGGCTTTTTTTCATTTTCAAAAGAGATGTACTCATTCATTAGTTTGTTCAAAATCTTATAAACTGTCATACTGGTTTATAATACCAGTGACTCCAAATGTCCTAAACCCATCAAAAGTCTGAAATATTACCTAGACATTTCTAAAAGGTTCTTAATTTTTTAGGGTGGGTGACATCAGGCTCTGAATATGCATCCAAGAAAGAAAAGGTTTCAGAATCATTGCTTGGGCAGTGAATAACTACATTTCCAACTACTCTCACGTAATGTCAAACTAACTGACAGGATGAGAAGGGATGAAATAAAAGCAAAAGAGGAACATAAATAATGCTTATGGTGGTAAGTACTATATTAATAGTAAGTTACTTGCCTAACATAGTTCTATTTGAATAATTTTAAATGAAATGGGTTTAACTATAAACAGTGATGGGAATAGCTTGAAGTTTTTAATAAAACTTGGAAAAACAAGAATGAACAAAAAAATTTACTATCATTTTAGCTGCTACCAATTTTGACCTTCAGAAGTAAAACCAACCACGATCGAGTCTCATTTCCAAGGTCAGAAATTTCTTATTTATATTTATTTATTTATTTATTTATTTATTTATTTATTTATTTATTTATTTATTTATTTATTTATTTATTATACTTTTATTTTGTTCTTTGGGTTACAACCACTCTGTTATATAATTTTCCCCCCTCCCTCCTCCCTCCGGTGCTCCCTCCATTCTCTCACACCCCACTCTTTGTTATTTATTAGCTGTGCTGAGTCCATTAGTCCTTTCCTATGTTAGTGTCTTTTCTCTGGGTGAGGGACTGCGTTGTTGGGTCCTGGCGCCCCTTGCTGTTAGATTTTCAGTCTTAAGATTGTGTTTGGTGGCCAGGTTATATTCGTTTGTGATCTGTCCGTGTTTTCTTGCTGCAGGCCTTCCTCTCCAACCCAATCCCCTCGCCTTTGCTTTGCTGCTTTTCCTTATGGGTCTGGTGTCGGGCTTTGGGGGTCTTGTCTCCTGCCGGTGTTAGTCAAGAAATTTCTTTGAGTTCGAGCTTTGAGACTAGGTCTTGCTATATTTGCCCGTGGAACCGCAGGCTCTCGTTGCCCAGGGTACTACAGACTCAGGCAATTCCCAGCCTCAGCTTCCCAAGTAGCCGGGATTACAGGCGCACGCCACCACGCCCAGCTATTGTTTGGAACTAAGTCTCGCAACGGGCCCCAAGCGGGACTCGAACCGCGATCCCTAGCCCCGGCCTCTTCCTAGGCTGAAGCTTACAGGCACAGGCCATTGTGCCCGGCCCATGAGTTCAGGCTTCTGTGAGTGGCCTTTGAAGGTTATCTCCTCTGCTTCCTTTGGCAGTTTTGGTGTGGGGCCCATTATCCCCTCTTTGGTCATCCTCTCCTCTCCCTTAATAAGGGGAAGGTGTGTTGTTCTCCTTGAATATATCGCCACGTTGAAATCCCGAGTTTTGGCCCAGACAGTGTGCCTGGTGACATCGTGTCTCTATGGTTGTTTTTCTGGTCTTACTTGTACTGGTTCATTTGGTTGTCCATCTGCTGTGTCCAGCTCCGGTCTGTGGGCTGGACTTTTGCCTGGTCCCTCACCCGTTCTATGTTGGGGTTGCTGTTGCATCTATTCTGGTTACTCTGAAGTTTAGCTGGAGTAAAAGAGAGATGGAGGGGGCCCCCCTACCCCCCTACCCCCCCCCCTTGCCCGTGCGCCAATTGGTCCCAGCGCGTGGGCGGGCCGACCCGGGACCGCTGGTCCCTCCATGCGCCCCGGCTTCCGGGGGCTGGGGGCTTCATGGTGCCGCCCAGGCCGGCTTGTCGGGTGGGGAACCGCCCCCCCCCACCCTGTTCTCCCACTGGGGAGCTCACCCAGGTGTGGCCAGACGCTCCTCGCACCCCGCTGGCTAGGGAGTCCGGAGCGCCCGGCCCCTGCCTGAGCAGCGGGCGGCCGCCATCACGCGCTGGCGGGCAGGGCTCTCTAATTTATTTTTATCAGTGTTTATCTACTAGACCCAGCTCTAAGTTATCTGCCCAAATTTTGGGTGACAGTCTGTGGCTCATATTGAACAGGAGTTCAACCTATCAAAGTAGAGCAAGACCACCCCAACTTTCTTTTGAAGGAACCCATGATTAATGTGTTCTCACATCACCCTCAGCCGGTTGCACATTGGAAAGTTCTTTCCAGAGGCTTTCTGGAAAAAAAAAAAAAAGTTACAGGGTTGGGCAGATTCATGAATGTCTTCTAGCTCCAGGAAAGCCATCCAGACTGGAGATTTGCCAAAGGGCATACTTTGGCGTCCTGCCAGTGTTCTGTAGCAGGGAAACATTATGTGGAGAGACTTCCTTTGCTCTAGTGAAAGCTTACTAAAGGTCAGAAAATTATCCATTTTACCCACACACAGAGTCTGACATTCACAGATTTATTGTGACTCAGGAATTCATGACATATCCTAGAGTTTACCCTGGATGACAAAGAAAGTAGAAATATGATAATGAAACCATTATACATAAACATTAGTCTTTTCCCCACATTTTTCTTATCCTGTTCCTACACACACACACACACATACACACAATGTGTAAGTAATGATTTGATTTACTTTATTCTTTAATTCTCTAAATAACTTCTAAAAATATTTTCCAACAGAAACATAATAACATCTTGTCCATCATAACCAAACCTGATATAGCAAAGTGTAAGTATAATACTTTGTAGTAAACTTTTTAATTAACTCTTCATACTTATAGGCTCATTTTAGGCTACACTTACTAAGGAAAATATTTGTTGTTAAGGAAGGGAAATATCACAATGCCAGATTCATTGCTCCTATCCTTTGTACCCATCCCATTTTATTTTTTATATTAAATACTCAAATTTAGGAGAATAATGTCTTATTATTGTTCTCTGTGAAGTAAATTAAAAAAATCATGTACACAAACTGCTAAACTTTAACAAAGCAACTTGTAGAGTTTTATATTCTTTTCACAATTAAAATTTACCTCAAGTCCTTTTCATTCAATACCAGACCAAAGACCACCAACCTTGAAATAATTTCTAACTTTTAATAGCTCCCATTAATATCTATGAAAGCACAGTAAATGCATAATTTTCACATCAGGATATGGAACCACAAGAAGTGAATTATTTATATGGGCTACATAAAAGTAATCTAGCAATATAAATGCTTGCCAAACAAAAGTATCCTTTATAATGTTAATTCATTCAATAAAGATCCATTGAAGTCCTACCAAAAGCTTTGTATCATGGCAAAGTTTTAAGTGGTATGAGATATATAACATGGAACTCCTTTCCTAGAAAAACTAACTCCTGTTGGGAAATCATGTAAGCACTCATACCATATGCTTTGACATATGTAAGATTCCCAGTTAAATGTAATTAAGGGTTGAATAGCAGTCACAATACATAAGGCATAAATAGTTGCTATTGCTATTATTTCTAACATTTTAAGAAGTTATTATGGAAATGGTGGGTATTTCTCCAAAGGATATATCAATGATGAAGGATTCTTTATAGATGTATCTATCTAATAGAAAACTCTGTTGATGTTCTGTTACCCTGGATAAATATCTCTGTACCTTCATATCCCTCTTTCTTCTTTTTATTTTCCCCATCCCATATTCTTCAGCTGCTTGTGCTTTTAGTACCTCTTGCTATGATTCCTATGCATCTACCAGAAACCTTAGCAAAAGTGAGTCTGAGAACCACAGAAATTGATGTTAGACTAAAAACATATCTTTATCTATAAATGAAAGACTTTCTCAAACCTTGGAAAAGGGCCATATTTAGGAACACACAGAGTTTCTGAAGAACTTAGGTTGATAAACTATTCCTTTTCTTGTCTTTCATGGAATTAAACCAGCTTACTCCAGAACAATGTGCCTTCATGAACAGGGGAGTAAACTTGATGGAACAAAGTACTTGTACTTTGTAATTAAAATTTCTAAACATTTCTAGATCTGCAAATTCAATCTATTTTCTGGACCTTATTATTTTAATTATTTATTAGAAACAGCACTGGAAGAATGTGTTACATCAGTAGGATATCTATAATGATATATAAATGAAGGGGAGGGAAGTAAAAGTAGATAGAATGGCAGGAAGTTCATAATCAAGCTGAAATTGTTTTTAATTCTTCTGGGTTCAGCATTCAGCAGAGAAAGTACACAGGACAATTTCATCTTGCGATGACAGTCCCTGTTCTGAGATGGAAGGCACAGGGCAGAAGCTAGCACACAGAAGCTCTCTGGAATGTAGAAAGATTTCCACTGCCCTTCAAAAACCCTTTTCTGTTTTGTTTTCTTTAGAACTCAACTCAAATTAGAATATTGCACACGTGTTACTCCTATTTGGAGAAGCCAAACCAGACATCTTTTCCTAACAAATTGCCTGTTCTCTGTACAGCAACATGGATATCATTTTCACGTATCAAGCCAAAAAAAGAATTCAATTTACAGCCTGTTATTCAAATTAAGCCAGCTGTGAATTCCTCTCCGTGCAGCAAGGTTTTATGGTCATCCATTCTTAAAGTTGATGGTTCTTCAAGAAATATGTGCTAATTTTACCAACTGAAATTGTATTTATTATGAAATCCCATGTACCCAGAAAGACATAAAGCATGAATAGGCCAACTTTGCTGAAAATGAGCAATCTAAATTTGGGGGAGATATCAGGATCAACTTTTCACACCACAATGAAATAGTGGCATTTATTTAACCACTGAGGTTAGTGAGAGCCAAAATCTTATTTTGGGGCACAAGTCTATGAACTAACAAAGTGCTGGAAGATGTTGTACATTAAGAGCCTACCAGAGCCTACCATTCAAAATGATACACAGATATGAAGCAAAAAAGCAAGGTCTGAGAGATTAAGAAAAGACACAGAATCTATTTCACTTCACCCGTACTGGTCTTTATTGCTAAGTTGTCTCAATGGCCAACTAAGCATCATCATATCTCAGGTAAGAGCATTTATTCCTGAGGCTACAGGAGCCAGGAAGTTACTACCAAGAATGCTAAGCTCCTAAAGTAAAGGTTGATGTAAGCATAAGGGATTTTTAATTAACTTTTTTTCCTCTAAGAAACTGCTTTTGTATTTCCCTTTCTCTTCTCTTCCCCTCTCCTATCCTATCCCTTCAACCACAAACCCACAGGTCATTCTTTTCTATGGTCACTTGAGTTACCACCCAAACCCACAGTGACACCTGCTGGTCAATAAGGAATGGCGGGGCTGAGTGCCTGGAAAGGATTTCCCTGCCTAGTAAATAAGCAAATGAGTCTATTGAAACAAACATCAAATACTCTAAAATTATTCAAGAAACTTAGGCAGCAAGAAAACTTGAGGAAACTCTCCAGGAGCAACTTAGAAGGAATTCATGCTGGGACCTTATGCTGGTTCTGCCAGAACCATTGCAAATACAGACCTTAGGATCCTATTTGTTTTGACATCATAAATGAGCCAAGAATGCGTCCTGTAATGTCAATCACCTATTGTCTTTTTTAAAAAGTTATGCTAATTTCTCATGGATAGTCATTTTTTACATTGACTTATCATCTACACAATAAAGACTGTATATTTCATTAACTTAATAAAGCTCAGAAACACAGAAATGTGCTATGCATACTTCTTTTGAAACTATTGACTAGATCACCAACACGAAGGGTTAAAAATTTAGGTTTGAGACATTTTTTCTTATCATTTCTCAAGAACCTCCAATGCTTTACTGAAAAATATCCCTATTTTGTTCATCTTTGGTATTTATACATTGGTTATTTTGGCTGGGTACTTTTTTGAGGATGTTTTCTTTGTTTTAAGTAAATCCATTTCTGACTTGAAAGTACAAATTCTAGTAAAAACAGAGACAACAGGAATTTTTTTAACATTCATACATTTTCTTAAAATATTTACACTTTTCATTTGAAGGTTAAAGCCTAGGAAAAACTCTCCATACACATGTTCATATTTAAACCAGAAGGTCATCCCTGAGGACTTGTAGCAGCAAATGTGTATTGGACAAATATGTTGGCCTTCTTCATCCTTACTCTGTGTTCTAAAAGCCAAAACTTCATTTCAGCATGACCTTAGAAGAATAGTGATACTTTTAGCATTTCCTGGTATTTGGTGGAAGGAATGTTTTTATTTGACTGCGGATGTCACTTGGTTTACAGGAAAGATTTGGTAATGTGTTCATGCCAGTACTGCACTTACCCCCAAATTTCTTGCTATGTAGGAAGAACACATGTCAAAGCTCACTGTTTGTTAAATGGAAAAGATTCAGTACACCAGAAGCTTCTATTATAAACATTGTGACTTCGTGCAATTTACAAAATGTTCTATCTCCATTAAACAATAAACCCTTGACCCCAGAGCTCAGTTTCAGGATTCTGCAATTTGAGAAGGTAGACATAATGGATGGCAATAATAAATGAAAAGTTCAAGAGGTTAAGAAAAACTGTTTAATTATTTCTCTAGAGCGTAGTCTGCAGAAGCCTTGTACGTCTGCCTTCTTCCTTGTGGAAACGCCGCATGGAAGGGGTTCATCAGTGCAGGGAGGAAAGCAGGTTGCTGGACTTCAGCTGTGTTTATGAACAAATGGTCTCAAGATACCCTTCCATCTCTAAACCTCATAGTTCCTGCCAGCAGAAATCCAGTGCCAGTCCCAGGACTCAGCATCTGTTTTCCAAAGAGCTTGGATGTGTTAGCATGAGAAATTCATTGCTCATAGTTGCTTCCCAGCTGTGGCACTAGTGAGTGTAGCCTTTTTGCCTTATTTATTTGTGGAAAACCATGTTCTGTCCTCTCGTGGAGGCTCTCTTATGTAACTAGTCCTGGATGCAAGCTGTTTGCTTGCTTGAAATCCCAGACCCATTAAGCTGCCTTATTAGCTAAAGTGGTTCTCCTTAGACTCCTCATTTGAACTTCACAAGGTCTAGGAGGGTTAATGGGAGGAGGGCGTGGGGGGGGAGGTGGGGGGGCCCAATATGAGGGTGGGACCTGGCAGCTTCCAAAGCCCCTTGTCCTCTAAATCAGATGTTGGACAGACAGGCCAAGTCGGCCTGCCCAGACCTTGGTTGGAAAGACAGTCCAGGGGGCGCTCTCCACAGAGGGTTCGAGGCCAGGTAGAGAGCTTTCCCAGAAGAGAATGATTGGCATTGGAGAATTCCTTGCAGAGTCCATCTTGCACGCAGAGCTGGAGCCAATAAGAACACTCAATAGGTCTAGGCCCAGGTTTTTAAGGAGAGTGGACAGACATTCTTGCTGCCAGATGAATGTGATTTCTTTAGATCTTCCTCAATCCATCCCAAAAACTTTTACAGTAAATTGCTATCTGTCTGATTCCATCTAGACTTGCTGAAACCGGATCAGGGGCAGCTGCTTAGATGAACCTTGGCTTCTGAACTCCAAAAGAAGAGTGCTGTGAAGCCTGTAACATGGGAAAAGCAAAGAACTTGGCTTTGTTGTAATTTAGACACTGAGGCTTTTTTCTATTATAATCGGAAAAAAACATTAAAATTGAAACTGTACTCAAATTGTACTGTTTTACTTATTCAGTATCCTAATGTGAAAGTCACTGCTATCAGTCTGCCCTGTAAAAGAGAAGAAATTAACTTTTTTTGCAGTATGTGGGCTGTATGTAAGGAAGGGTGCAGAAGCACGGATTAGAACAGAGGTTTGACTTAGACAATTCTGGATGCCACTGCTACCTACATTGGTAACCTTGGTGAGCTTATGTATTTCTCTAAAACCTTAATTTTCTAATCTATAAAATAGGGACAAAATAGCTGAAACAATGTCCATTAAGGATGAAATGACACACTGCAAGTAAGAAGATTCTTAGCATTTGAGTTTTCCCCTTGTCCATCATTGTTAGTCATAACTATTAAAATTAAGACCTTGAATTTAAAGGCAATATTGACAACAATATTCTGTGTAAACTCAAACAAATGTGTGGGGTGGGGGGCAGCAATTATTAATAGAGTGAATGAAATATTTATTGTTTCCAATGTGTATGAGTTTAAATGAAATAATTATCTTGAGGAAGAAGGACTATGCTTTAGGGGCAAGTATCTTGATTCCATTCTCACTCTGTATTCAACAGATAATTTCCTGACAGGAGGGAAATGACAAACTCCACACAGCCTCCGCTCGGACTCAGGCAGATGGGAGAAGAAACACATGACTGGATTCGGGCCATCTGGTTCCCAGGAAGAGAAAGCCCAGCTGAACCAGAAGTTGGGGGTTGGGCATGATCAGAATTTCTCCAGCACCATGTCTCACCACACTGCGGGCTATGGTCCCTAAGTGAAGCAAAGTTCTGCTTCAAGATTAACTGAGCCCCTTCTCAAGTCCCCACCATCAACCAATGTAGATAAGAGGTGTTGACTTGCTTGTGTATGCTGCAGCTAAACACATGTTTGACGTGAGCCACAGTGCGAAGATGAGAACTCAGGTGTGAGGCAAGGTTGGCATTAGGAGAAGGCAGATAAGGCAGCAAGTAGCAGGTGCAGAAATCTCAGCAATCAATATAAACAATATTTCCATGCCATATTTTCAAAAGAAAAAGTAATGCATAAAACACCCCATAGTGAACAAAATATCATTTTAAATAAAGAGGATTGTGCGGTTCAACAGTCCCAGGCAGAGGCTAGGCTGAGTCTAACTGCATCACAGAGCACTTAATATTGGCAAAGCTACATTGGGTACAAGGAAGCTGCATAAAAAAGCCCATATATGTCTGTAGTTCATCTCCAAGGATCCCAAAAGGCTGGTCCCCATCTTTGCTTTATACCAGACTCATGTGAAGCTCTAAATACTGGTTGGGAGATAATTTGAAAAGTAAGCTCCTAACTGCTCCAGTTCAGGGTTCATTCAAAGCAGGCAAAATTGTACTTTTAAGTTCAAAGAAGAAAATGCTTATCAAAGAACTCAAGAGATTTCTTGAATCCTGATCTAGTATTTACCTTGCAATATTTTAATGAATGAGGGTTACATGATTCCAAAATACACAGATCAAATTTCCTTAGAATATCCATGATTTTGGAAAATGAAAGGGAAATGGTGCTTTGAGCAAAGTACATTTTAGGCTTTGCTGTCCCCCAAATATTTTAAAAATAGTACATAGTTTGCCAAACCCTAAGTGCTTTGGAGCTCATACACTTAGCTCTCCAATCTAGAATACCTTTCTACCATCATTTCCCCAGGCCACAATGCATACTCACAGGAGGAAGTTTGTAACTCAATTTTCTCTCTATAAATAAAAGCATATCCAAATGGTATAGACCTGACATCCACACAAGAAGGCAAGAAGGAAAGGCGAAAGCAATTCCTTCCAGCCTTGTCATTTGCACAGGATGTTCACACAATGAGTTGCCAGGTGCTGACCTTGGAGGACAATTCTGACTGAACAAATGGTTCCAGGTCTCAGGTAATGTTACCCTTCATCGCAAGGCCTTGGGAACATAGCCATGTCATCACCAAGCTCAGAAGTTCTTAGTGCACTCTAAACACATGGATGAGCCACGAGCTTCGTGGTACTCAAATTCAGACACAAACATTAAGGTGGGGTTCTGATCCTCCTCACAGGGCACCACTGACTGGGGGGGTCAGAGTAAATCAATCAGGTTATCATGAAAATCAAAAGTTGCATCCTTGCTAATTATCCTATAGCACGCTGAGACATGGGTATCAAATTGTGTTTCACAGAGAGGCATCTCAAGATAGCCAGCTCAGAAGACCTGCCATTCTCAGATCTGCAAGTAGGTTAGCAGGGCAGAGTTGAGATGTTTCCGTTCATGGGTTTGTTTTTTTCACTCATTGGCGTGAGAAGCCAGGCACATTTCTTCAACCTTGGAAGCAACGAAAGAGTCCTATTCATTGGGGCTTGTGAATCAACAAAGAGGAATGACGTTTAATATTTAAATATGTCTCATGTAGCCATTAAAATTTTTTTATGAGTGTTAAGCCATTATTAAAGCAACATGGGCTTTAGGTCATGGACCCTTTCATGGCACCCCCACAGTGCTAATGAGACAAATAATATCTCTTCACAGGACGATGGTTGGTTGCCTCCAGCACTGAATTCAGTTTGCTCACTGTAGTTAGGAATTCTAATGGAAAGAAAGTACCATTAGAATTTTCCACCTTGGGAATATTTTCATTTTCATTGTCTGAATAAAAATAGTTTCTAACTCAATTAGTGTTAAGTTGCGTATTTTTCCCAGTGTGTGTGTGTGTGTGTGTGTGTGTGTGTGTGTAGCTGGAGGATCTGGTAGGGAGTATAAATCAAACATGATCAAATACATGGATATGAAAAATATACATGGATTTCAATTATTCACTACATCACATGAGTTATGTCCCTAGGAGGTATTTACCTTCTTAGTTTACAGATGGCACTATGTTCCACTCCATACTAAGTCTTTTATTCTTTCCTTTGTAACTAAAGGCATGACAGAAGGGAAGAACAATAATGACAAAAGCATGGAAAGCTAATAAAGGAAGATAAACACAGTGAGTGAGAGAAATATGTGAGTGAACACAGATGCTGTACATTTTATATAGTGATTTACTTGGGAAGACTTACCTTACTCGTGAGTGATATCCGACACTTGCAAAAATAAAGCTTTATTATACCCCATTGCCAAACCATATTCTACAGAGAGAAACAACCACACAAATGAATGGTAAAATATTAATATGGGTAAGTGCTCCCACACAAATATCTTTCATTTTATCCAAAGAGGAGCTTGTTCAGCCTTCATCAGAATATGGCATTTCCCACTAAGAGGAATTTAAGGACAACTATCATACTATGACAACGAAACTCCAATGTTCTTGGTTTCTAGGTCATATATTCAGCATAAAACTTCATCATATCTTATTTTTATGTCAAATGTTTCCAGGTACTAGATCCATAAAGCATTCATTAAAATGAAAAAATAAAAGCTATAATATGGACCCCTGGGCTTGATATTGATGGCTTCTGGTTCTTTTAAATAAACATCAACAATGGGAAACCAAATTCTAGTGGCTTTCCTACTATAGTCTAATGTCTAAATACTTAGAAAAAAAGTGTTCACTTTTGGCAAATGTTAGCAGAAGGATAACGATTACTTGGGGTATCTTTAACTATCTCGATTACAGCAATATTAGTATAATACACGACTATACTATTTTGGTACTGTAATATTCAACAAAATTTCATCCAACTTTAATATTTAATTAGTCTATTTTTACTATCAATTTTACTATCTATTTAAGACTCATTTACTCATTGCTCATAAGGAGCAAAGATGATATATTCAAGGTACCCCCAAGTAAGAAACATGGGTGAACTGAAATCGGAAGCAGGAAACAGTCAGGAGTTTAGGTTGCTTTTACTATGATTTTGTGTATGAAGTTGACATGTGTTTTTCTCCTGTTCCCATTCATACCTTCTCAGTGCATCTCTGCTTTGTTCTTTCCATTCTTTTGACCCTCAGACACATATTTTCAGCCTGTAATTGATGCCCTGGACCCAAGTCAACCTCAAGCCTTTTAATTCAGTTCCTAAAGCTAATTTGATCATACTTTGAATTTATTCATTTCTAAATTCCAAAAAAAAGAAAGAAAAAAGAAAAATAACATAGAGGTAAAGAAGTTTTCTCTTCTTTTCCATGTAGTCACTTCAGCTGGGAGTCACCACCAAGTCTACAGGCAACAAATCTATTGGACGATATGAGTAGTATCCAGTTTGGTTTTGTTGAACCATGGAGTCACTGATTCAGCAAAGCAAAGACTGTGAGGAGCTACATCCAACCACAGCTACAACTAAGGCCATGAAAATGACTAAATACGAGGCCAGTGAGCTCCTGTGTCAAAGAGCAGACACAGGCCAAGTAACAGCAGCTGTGTTTCTAACTTCACTTCATTCTGGAAACAATTTAAAGGTAAGTCTTCACATATGTGTGTGTATTTGGTTAAATAAAAATCAGACTATAGGAGTTCACAGAAAAAAAAAGAAGACATTCTCTGCTAATGAATAAAAAAAGGCTGGCATTTTTCAGACAAGGTATCTTTGGAAATAGACTTGATTAAGACTAAACAACAAAATAAACTCAAATAAATTTCAGAGCAAATATTCTCAGTGCCCTGATACATGGCCATGACCTTGCCAGAAGAAGATAGATGCAGAAGAGTAAGGATAACACTCAGAAGAACAATAGCCACTAGTAGATCTGTGAGGAGAAAGGCAATGTCAAATTGTGTTTGCTGTTAGTATCAGTCATTATTCTCTCTGCTAATGTATTAATGTCTTTTATTAGCTATCACTTAATCTGGATTTTCTGAAACAGTGAGGAGAGATTTAGAAAGAATGACAAAACTATTGTGCTTTTGTTGCTCATTTCTTACCCATAATCATGCTTACATTAACTGGATATATAATAAGCTATAGGATTTCAACCAATTGTAGAACTTAAACATAGACCTCTCTTGTTAATTGAATTTAGTAACAACAGATACAGGTGTTGTTGTTCATTACAAAAACTTTCAAGGAAAAAAGAAAATTGCACAGCCAGGATAATTATAGCTTTTTCTTACAAAATAATTTTAAGCTATTACCTCTCCCTTATTATCTTTTCATCCATCTCCCAGCTGTTCAAGGAAAGAAACAAAAATGATCAGCAATCTTTTCACTTATAACTGTCTTTTCAATCCATCATGGAAGGAGAGGAAAATGGGCTACTCACAGGTATCCTGTGGTAACGCATTTCAAACCATTACCAGGATAAATTCATTCAAGGATACTTGAAATTTTCCTCTATGGCACTAGAACCTAAGTTCTAGCAGGATGATAACAGCATGCCTGGACTGTGCCCCTGACACTCTTCCCCAAGCCTTCTCACACACACACACACACACACACACACACACCTACTACCAAATTTGGCCACAAATAATGAATCAACTACTATTTGCTGTGCAATTTCATTAATTGATAGTAGACAGGTAGGGGAAAAGGGGGCAAAAGAACATCAAGGTCACTAAAAACACTTTTGTGAGGTTTTCCTCCCATCTTAATAAATGTTATTATATTAGTTGAATCCAAATTTGGATATGTCATTGAATTTAACTGTTAGGTCATGCCAAATGATAGACAGAGACCTCTCAGTTACTGAATCTAAAAAAGCAAGACACAAAAATATGGCAATCGTCGTTGTCCTCCACTAAATTACAGCTTACTCTGAGGGTTCTTGAGTCACACATCTGAGTTTTTGAAATGAAGTTTTAGAAACGACTCAGTTAATATTCTAAAGTGATTTGATACAGCATCAGAGATTTCAGAAATGAACAATGATGATTTAATTATGATTGATGACCCTGACCATATTCTGATTATTATTTGTAGTTTCATCATATGAGTTGTAATTCATGGCCTATTAGCTCATATCAATGTCTGTCTGGTTATTAAAGTATTCATAATTTTTACAATGAGTGGCCTTGGTGATTACAGTCATATAAATGTGTGAATAATTGAGAGGTTATGCTGCAGTACACGCCTCATCAAGCTTTTCTTTTCAAGTCTTAAGAACATATTTAAAGCTCAACACTAGATCTCAATTATGCTTGAATTACCAGCAAGGAAAAAAGCTACCTTAACAAAGCTGTCAAAAACACCCTCTGCTTTAAATTTACTGGGACAACTGGACAATGGAAATAGTTCACTCATCTAAGGGTTGATTTCATCTGCATCTAAAAGGAGGGGGGAAACCTTGAAGTGTATTGAGTTTCTTTCTTGGTCCTCAAGAAGATAAGTGGGAAAACAACCTTGATAAAAGGTTGATATAATGTTGGTCAGATTGACAATTTTCTATTAAAGGTTCAGTACAATTGATATAAAGAAAAGTAAAATGTTATATATGCATGCTCTAACAAGATGTTACATTGGTCTCAATAAAAGAACCAAGCAATAAAATGATTTGATATAATACCACTCAAAGTCAACAACTTTGTTTCTCTACAAGAGAAATTTTTGCCATTTAGAACCAACCCAACAAATGCAAAAGGCTTCTGTCCTTTTCAACTAATAAAGACACCTTTCATGAGCTGCTTTGTTAAAAGAGACTTCAAGTTTCAGGGAAAACTCAAAACTGTTCTATTATGAAAATAGAAAGAAAAAACATGGTAAGGTATTAAAAAGCAATAAACTCTAAGATTCAAAGACTATTAAAATTCTAATTCATATTTATTTTTAATATAATGTATATTGCAATTGGTACAACAGTATAAGCGGAAATAATTCTGGACTACTCCTCTGATGCTAGGTTTCCATTCATTTGTTCATGGGGTTGCTCTGATATTTCACTGCTGTTTACATTTCAGGTGGATAGGCTCTCCCCCTTCAGGTACTGTTATCACACAACACCAAGACACCCATATTCCACTATAGTCCACTGTGCTCCTTCCTCACTTCATTAGGTGCTTTGTTTTAAAGCATCCACAGATACACTTGACAAATTCTTTATTGAGTCCCAGATTAATGTGGAATAATCCTTACCACTAAAATAGAATAGATTCCATTTACCTTGGAACCAGCCTATTAGTGATTCCCATTTGCAAACATCTCTTGAATTGCTTGAAGTTCTTTTCAGAGCCTAACCTCAGATGAAGGTAGCATAAGCAGGAAATGTTAAAGTCTTCATGTTCTAAGGAGCCTTAGAGGCCAACTCATATTATTGTCTCATTATAAAGAGCAGGGAACAAAGGTTCAGAGAGTTCAGTGACTCATCCAAGGTCATATACAACAGCACGGTACAAATCTTAGGCTAGTCTAAGTCTCTGACTTGTCCTCTGATTTTCCTACCCATTGTCATCCTCCCCCAAATACCATGTGCTCCTCAGTTTTTATACCAGTGCACCACCGTTTTTCCCTCCCATTCATTCTCCACTAAAGAAGTATACTCATTCCATTCAGAAATCATTCTGTGTACCTACTACATGTTTGGCATAGAGAAGGCAAGATGGGCAGGTAGAAAGTTGACTGAGCTTGGCTCCATGAGGGGGACATGTTCATAGATGACCACTAGTCATCGTCACTGGTTATACAATGCCCACAGGAATAGTCAGTGCCATGATGGCACAAGAGCTGAATTATTCTAGGTTAAAAGAAATCAAAGTACCTTAGAAACTAGGTGATGTGAAGTGTAGATGAAAAAGGTTTCAACAGGTAGCTTAGTATTTGTTCTAAAAAATTAGTGAATTCTGACATATTAGTTGCATTTTAATGACTGAAAATAATCTAAGAGTAGAGTCGATTCTATCTGACCAATGGATGGTGGGTCAGAATGTTACTGCAGACTGTACAGGCACACCTGTAAGCCACTAAATGCATGTTTACTCGTAGCTCTGTCCACATTGTTAATACAAACAAATCCGTCCCCCAACATCATGCTTTCAATTTAGAGTAGGTCATTAAGGGCAAATATTCTTTTATTTGCTTTATGGATTTAAAACAGTGATCAGAGAGATGGAAGATTTGCTCACAGCACATGGCTAACAAGCAACAGAAATGAGGCTCAGGCTGTCTCTCCCCACTCCATGCATTTCCCATAGGCCGTGTTGTCTTTGCAAGTTTACTGCTTTCAAATCCACTTTTATGAGCATTGATTAAGATGGGAGGAGGATAAAGAAAAGGTCACAAACTTTCAGAATACCACTACAAAACCAATCTTGATAAATCCGATGTAACTGTTACACACTAGGGACCCACTCACTCACAAACCACTATCAAAGTTGTGATCACCAACCCAGTTTTGTGGGGCAGCATCCGGTAGATACATTCCACCAGACATCGCATATACATTTGCCTTCTTTCCTAGGAAAACTAGAAACACCTGGATCATGTTAGGTCACTTCTGGGTTTCTACAGCTGGATGTTATGCTTCTCCCCTCTTAAGGAGTTGACAATCTGGAAAAATCTTGATATTCGGCCAAGAAAACTAGAGCCTTTCATTTTGATCATGGACATTTCTATGTGTTCTGGTGAAGAAGTGGAGTGGAGAGAGTGAGTTGGAAATTATTCCTTATGGCGTATAAATACAATGTGGACAATAAGAAGGATGGGTCATGACCTTTTTGTGTGGATATATTAAGCGAGAAAAACCACCCAATTTTCCTCCTAAACAATCCTCAGCATAACAAGTGGCTGCATGACTCAACAGCCTCAGTCAGCGGTGCCCAGTGGAGAGGGAATTCAGGCTGCCTGTGTTTCCACTGGACCATCTGCTGTGTGGGTCTGTGCAGCTGGGCCTCTGCTCAGTCATTCCTCCACCCTCTCTCAAAGAGACACTTGAAAATCTCCTTGATCCAAGCAAAGGGCAGGAGGCCAGGGGTGGAGTAGCCATGCTTACTCTGTAGTACACTATTTCTCTGGTTGAAAAGCTTCTGATGTAAAATTAGTCATCAATTTAGCTATTTTTTTCCATGAGTCTTTTCTGGCTTTCCAAGTGTAATGTGTAGATGTAAATAGCCAAACCAGGGACAAGCTACAGTTTCCACGACTTGAATTTTGAGGTCTGCAAAGTTCAAAGTACATTTGACATTAAGCAAACATCACTTCCCAACCCAGGTTGTGAATGGAAAAGACACCATATCAAAAACAAGAAAAGCAGAGTCCCAACCTAAGGGAACATGAAACACTGAAATGGTGACACAAGGGCTCTCTGGCCTATTGCCCACAGCAAGAACAGGTCCAGGTGTATGCATGAGATGGGCAGTGAATGCCAAGTTGCATTTACCAGTTATGAAATATGAAATATGAATCACTGAGCAGGGAGAAAGCCAAGGTAAGAAGACAAATTCCACCTGCTGCTATATCATCCCCTTGACCAAACAGGAATGATTTACAACATACATTTATTTTCCATCAGTGTCTACCACAGTGCTCATGTGAGCTAGATGTATAAGGGCAAGTGTGTCTCCTTCTTCTGGGCACCCCTGTGGATCATTTGATCTAGCCTGATGTACTTTTATTCATCTGTTTCACCAGACTCACATGCTGGCTGCCCACTCAATCACCATCAGAGGCAATTTGCCATGCTCCACCACCATTCTTGCAATTACCCCAAGTTTTCTGCCGATGGGCCTGGTCTTGCATCATTCTGGTTCCACCCAGTTCCTAACTCCTGACTTTGTCTCCTGTCAATCAACTTCAGAGCAGCTCCTTGTATTAAAGGGTAGCATTCGTGTGTGTTGGTGTTAAGCCTCTGTGCTACATAACAACAGTGGCTCAGAATCAACCATTGAGAGGTCCCACATTTGAACACCCAGATTGTAATGTCTTCCTCCCCCAGACCTGATCTGATCCCCAGGACCCAAAAGCAATGGTGACCTGATGAATCCCTGTGAAGATAGGGTGTTGCCACAGACCACGCATCACTCTGTCACAGGGCAGCTTGCTACTTTAATACTACCATCCTCCAAGCCGGGCACGGTGGCTCGTGCTTGTAAGCTTCAGCCTATGAAGCGGCCGGGGCTAGGGATCGCGGTTCGAGTCCTGCCTGGGGCTCGCAGCGAGACCTAGCTCCAAAAAAAAAAATAGCTGGGCGTGGTGGCGCGCGCCTGTCATCCCAGCTACCTGGGAAGCTGAGGCTGGGGATTGCTTGAGTCTGTGGTACCCCGGGGAACGAGAGCCTGTGGTTCCATGGGCAAAAATAGCAAGACCTAGTCTCAATACT
Organism: Uropsilus gracilis; assembly: GCA_004024945.1. Classification (NCBI taxonomy): domain Eukaryota; kingdom Metazoa; phylum Chordata; class Mammalia; order Eulipotyphla; family Talpidae; genus Uropsilus; species Uropsilus gracilis. The sequence continues at coordinate 109,644 of PVHY01001683.1, forward strand.
ACCATCCTCCTACCATAATATTAAACAGAAAGTGTACTCTCCTTAAGTGAGTGTCAGGGAAAGCTAGGAGATGTTGATGGATATTAGAAAAAAGACATTTAAAAACACCAAGGAATCCCCACCTCCTTGTTCTCCATAGTCAAAAGCTCTACGTTTGTTTCCATGGAGAAAATTCTGCTGTTACTCATACTGCCTTCCATGAGACAATATCAAAACCCACAGTACTTCAGAGGGCATTCCAAATCCAGTAATCCCCAAGGGCATGAGCAAAATATCAGGACAACCTAAACAGAACATTAATAAACTTTGTACACAGGTGAAGAATATGCAAAAGTCACCACTATTCCTCAGAGAAAACATGCAAGAGGATATATTGTTAAGGTCCTCAATATCTAGCAATGAAACAACTCAGAAAGTCTAGCAAAAGAAGAGATTCTACGGGTAAGTGAACCTCACACCCCACTTGGAGCAGGGCAGGCTGCATGGCTTGAAGACAGAGGATGTAATGGAGGGAAGGATATAGCAGAATAAAAGGGAAAGTTAAAATAGCCATTGTTCAGTACTCATAAGGAAATCAAGGTTTAGAAAGGATCAGTAATGTTCTAGAACGAGTTAAACTTGCCTCTCCTCTTAAATATCTTCAGGAATGGTTTTCTGTTGTTCATGACTCTTCAAGAAGCTTACCCTGCACCAAACACAGTCTCGTAGGCCATGAAGAAAGGCTCCCCACCTTGTGGAAGGAGGCCAGTTCTGCATTGACTCTGGCAGTCTGCATGCTGGACCAGCTGCTCTACTCCAGAACTGCTCCTGGAACCTGAGGTCATTGTAGACATGCTGTTATGGAAAGATAACTTCTTTCTTCCCACCTCCTGCCCAGAGCTTCTTGCCTCATGTCAAAGGCTTTGCTGTAGCTATTGTGCTATGAGGTGACACAATACTCTTGGTATTCACATACATGCCAGGCTGAGCAACACGGTCCCTAACTCATTCCTACCTGTCATGTGCCCTGTGTTCTAGGGCTCACACAGAAAAGGTATCTGCCATCTAGACCCAGGTTTCTGCAGTGGCTGTGGGGAGATCAACTGATGAGGCTCAGAAGTGCAGAGGAAGCATGGGACAAATGTTGAGCAATGGGAGAGAACTGATGAATAAATCCTTCTCTCTCTCTTTCCTCCAAGGACTGTTCATGAGAATACATGCCTCTCTCTGATGATGTCCTAAAAGACTAAACAATTCATAGTACTGGTGATAAAGCTGTGGTCAGTTTGGGAACATATCCTGCATATTTGTGCTGCCTCCTATGCTGGCTTACTCTTTCTTTCTTCACTATGGCTTCTCTGGGATGACACTTCTCTAAAATATGGTAATATATACAATTTATTGTCTAGGCTAGCAGCAGCTAAGATAAGTGACATCCCTAATACTGTACTAATTTAAGTGGTAAAGCTGCTATTGGAACCCAAGCTGACTTTCACTAAGATACACAGATAGAGATCCCACATAGCGATGAAGACAAACTCTAACTAGAGAAAGCATCAAACTCTAAGGAAAAAAATGAGCGCCTCTCTGAATTCCTGAAGAACAAAGGAAGAGCATAGTCAGGAGACTAAGTACCACATTTTATAATCTCACCTTGTCTGTAGTGACAGGAAAAACAAAACCATTTAGTCTTCTGTCCCTTCTTTCCATCACAACAAACTCTCTTGCAATAATTGATATTCTCAATTACCCTAAGATAAGAAACTGTCAAATGAAAATAGCAGAAGGATTATTTTTTTAATTCAGTGTGTAATTTTCACTATTTTCAGGGTCTTCTGGTTCACTATCTCTAAAATGGGTACAAAAGAATTTTGGCTACTTTACAATAGATTGCATTTACATACCTTTTTTGACTTTAAGGTAAAGATGACAATTTAAGCATATTGACCACAGATTGCAAATACCACAATCCTTGCATCTTTTCTTACCCATATTATCTTCTTACTTTACATAGATTCATCAGTAACATCAAAGAGAAGAATCTCTACATGAACAATAATAGCAGAACACTTGCTGGGGAAAAAAATCATCATCTTGAGCAAGGCAATGTAATTTTTCAAAGATGTGTGCATCCTCTTTGATTTTTTGTACTCTTTTCAGGGACATTAGATTTTTACATTGAGAACTACCATTCCAGTAATGAAGAAAATATCTCTGCATACATTTGCCAGCCCTGCCTCACAAAGTTTGATCTAATTTTCTCCAGTTGTGGAAGATGGGCCACACATTAACAAATAAATAAATCTGCTCTGGGTTCTCTTCTAGCAAGCTGTGAATCTTCTCCCTGGAGTACTATTAAACAGATGATACAATAATATCTTTGGACTCTATCAGTCCTCCTAACTCATCTCTTTGAATTCTTATTCCAGTCTCCAGTCTCACATGTCTGGATTCAGCATGCATCATTTGTTGTCTTATTATCTTCTTTCACATACCCTTCCCCCATTTCCTTTATTTCCATCAAGGATAATTCATTAGAGATCACAGAGAAGTGTCCTTGTTCCTTCAAAACACTATGACATTAAGCAAAAACTAAAAATATTTAAACTATTCATTCAGGAATCCATAACTTCAAATCTGAATTAATGATAAGCCTGGTATTAAAATAATTCTTTTCTTGTAAATAAGTACCTTGAAAGGTATCTTCAGCTGAATCCATTTGGAATTTCCAGTTTAGTGAAGCCTAGATTCCACAACTACCAACTGCCAGATCTTTAAGAAAGTACCAGGAAAACTGGAGATTGAGTGAAGCTATTAAGTGAGGTGCTTGGATTGTCAGGCAAATTTCATAGCTTCTATTTGCCATCATTGTTGCTGGGGAATTTTATAGGATTGAAATCAAGATTTAGTGAAGCTTCAGCATGGAAAATCCAAAAGATCAGTCAAGAGACAGGAATGAAAGCGCGAAGTATAGCTTTAGTCTGCAAAGTGAGTGAGCACCAGTGGTGTGTGCTTCAGAAACTGAATATATGTCTGAGGGCATCATATCCCCTTCTAGGTTTGCGAAACTTCCTTTTCTCTCCCCTGTCCATATGCCAGTGATAGATGAGTCCCCCAGATCACAGGCCTTCATAACCTCAACTAATCCATGTTTAGGACAACACTGCATTGAGCAAACCACTTGTTCATTGAAAAAACATTTTCCCATGACATAACTACTCAAGATAACAGCAACAAATGGATTCTAGTTTTCCAAAAAGAACTTCACTACACTAGAACAGAATACACTAGATGTATTCATTTAGAACAGGAAATATATATATATAGTTATATATATATATAAAACTATATATACTATATATATATATAACTATATATATATATATATATACACTTACTTCACACACAGTAAGTGGATTGTTTGTTTGCTTGTTTTTACTTTGACTACAATGTCTCCTTGGAACCCAATCATTGCAACATTTTCATGGGACTCACATGCCATCCAAAGCACACTGACTGAAATACTCTCAGAAAAGTCCAAGGTAGGGAGATTATCCATTTGGTACTTTTCTCTTTGAAGGGGAGTCACTTTGTTCCTACTATGAATCCAACTTTTATACTGAGGTTGTTACTAAAGTCAAGAAAGGGCTCAAGAAGGAATGAGTTGTGGCTTTTGAGACCTTTAATCATTATCATTATCATTATTATTATTATTATTATTATTATTATTACTATATTAGCATTGCTTTATAGCCTAAGGTGCAGATATACATCATCAAGAAGCAATATGTGGATACAGTGCTAAGAAAATAGTCTGTATGTGTTGAGGTCTTGGATTGAAGATGTAGTGGAAGCCTTTCCTCCTAAATAGAGTTCTGTCCTACTGAGGCACCAGAGGAGGAGGTTACACCTGCAAAGTCCAGCCATTTCCCTGGTAGTTTAAAGGGGAAAATCTAATGACCTCCCATGTATCCTTTCCCTCAAGGCTATAACTAGGAAAATACCAACATGGTTAAAAGGAAGGACAAAGTGAAAACAGGAGTCTTCCTGGTAGCATGACCTCTCTTCTCTATGCAGCTCTCATGATGTTCAGCCTTTTTATAATCTTTCTGAGTTCTGGCTTTTTTTTTTAATACTCAGATGATTTTATAGTGTTCTCCACTTTGGGTGGCAGGATTAAATAGGAATAGTGGCAAAAAAAAATGCCTTCAGGGGGAAGGAGAAAACATTTTTTGAAAAATATCACACCAGTGAAAGTTCTGGCACATGTGTCATAAAGAGAATCAGTGAGGTTACAGAAGAAATTTAACTGAGAGAAGACCATGTGGGATATACTTCTGTATGAAAGAAGAAAAAAGACTTATCTTGTACAACTCCTCAGACTGGGACAAAGATTCAGCATGATTGGGAAAAGGTTTTAGTTTATTTTAAGGGAGAAAATTATAGTTGTCTAATATTTGAACATGGTGCATAAATAAAAAGTGAGCTTTTCAACACTGGGGATATTTTAATAGAAACTAGATGACCCTTGTCAGGGATTTGCTAAGGGAATGTCTGTTTGGAATGAAGATTGAGCAATATTTTTAATAAAAGGAATTTGATTCCCTAAATACCAATCAGCACAAGCAATTATGATTAAACCTTTCCAAATAAAGAAACTGGCACAAAACTAAAATTTACACAAAATTGCCTTTCAAATAGAATTGTTCAGTTATTCATCCATTCATCAAATAATTGAGCTCCTAGAGTATGCTACCAAGGCTTTAGACACTGAGTAAGTGGAAAAATAGATAAGAACAGTATATTCATTGCACTTGAATTCTGTATTAAATAATGCATGAGATAAATTAGTTTTAGACAATGATAAATTCTGTAAAGAACATAAAAACAAATGATACAAAGTGGAGGACTACTTTAGCTAGGGTGTACAGAGAAGTCTTCCCTTGGGAAATACTATATCAGCTCAAGACCAGATTAAATAGAAAAATTTAGACATGTTAATGTCTGGTAGAAGAGAGATTTAGGCAGGAGAAAGAGCAAGTGAAAAGGTATCTGAGACAGAAAGGGTCTTGATCTTGAAACAAGATGTAGGTCGTGTCCTTATGAAGTAGAATCAGAGAGAAAAGCAGGGTTCAGGCTATGTGGGATCTTGTAGACTATGAGAATGCATTAGAATTCTAGTCTTATTGCAGAAGAAAGCTACCATAAAGTGATGAGCAAGAGAGTGATATGGCCTGATTAAGATTTTTAATCAGAGGCTATTATAGAGGATATGGATGTAAAGAATCAAAAGTGAAATCAAGAAATCTAGTTAGGAATGTCCCATACTACTGTAGGTAAGAAATTGGAGTTCAAAATATAGCAAAATTCAAACAGCAAGTTAATTTTCTTTAGACATTTAGATAAACCACCTATCTGAATACTGTTCAAAGCAGAAATGGCTTAAAAGTTTGTGAGTATATGTACATATTATGTGTATCAATGTATTATTTACCTTGAGGAGTACACAAGCCTAAAACAGAAGTTGCAATTGAGAACAATCCTTGATATCAATTATGAATCAAGTTGGTGAGGAATGCAACAACAACAACTAAAAAAAAAAAAAAACAGAAAAAGCATAGTTTTCAACTTATTTACTCGCAAATTACAAAATACTTCCTCAGTTTTCAAAAAAATAAATTAAAAATTGTTTCTTGTTGCATAGTTCATTCTAAATGATATTGAAATTGGTGCTTATGACAACCACTGGGATGGACTTCCTTTTCCAACTGTAAGAAGACAACAGAAGAACAAACCACATACAAGCTCTGGTCACTTTCTCATAGCTCACCAGGGAGCCACACAGAAACAGTTAACTTGATACAGGGTAGTGACGCGGTTAAAAAATGTATTGGTGCCAAAATACCTTGGTGGGAGTCTTAGAGAAAGACCTCAGGGCAAGAGAAAATGAGAAGCAGGAAGAAAGGATGTATATAAAAGGAAGGAACAAAGAAAGGAAGAGAGGAGGAGATGAGAATGGTGAACTAAGAGAACAGGCCCACCGGACCCGACCAGGGTAAGCCCCCTGGAAGAGTGAGCTGGAGATGGCAAGGAGCCATGGTGGCTGGCAGAAGAGTGACTGGTGTGGAGAGTGTGGCATCACAGCAAGGTGGCTTAGTGAGCTGGTACTGAGATGACCAGGAATTTGGAAAGCTGATTTGTACATCAGCAATTGTGGAAAAAGTTTAAAGAGACTTGGAGAAGCAGAGCAGCGCAGCACACTGGAGACATAAAGAGAAGACTCTGGAGAAAGACTTGACTTTGCATAAGTACCTGACTCGGTTTTTTGGAGGGTTAAAGGGGCACCATCTTGGATATGTGTCTTTGGGACCTTTGGGGCTGCAAATGGTGACTGGGGTAAGATAACTGGTCACTTGTGGCATTAAGAACTTTTTGTTTTCCCTGTTGAATTCCCTTGTTAATAAGCCCTGCTAGTAAACTGCATTTGAGTGGCAACTGCTCCACGCAGGTGGATGGACCTAAAGGAACGTGACTGGCAGAAACCGCATCTTAAAAAGTTTTTTTTTTCCTGTGGTTTGTTATTTGGTGGCTTCTGGCTCTTTTGACAGGATTTCAACATCACAATGATGGGCTCCACCAGCTTCCTTGAACAGGGGAGAAATAAAAAGCTCACATGCAAGTATTCATTCCCATTGTTTTGTATTTTACTTTGGGGGGAAATATGCAGTTATTTGGGAACTGCAGGTGATATGACCCAGTCAAACTGAGACTTAAATATTGGTTTTATGTGCGGATGGATAAGTCATCAATCACTTGGCTGTAGGTGGAAAATCTTTGCTTTAGTCATCAACACTCCCAAGTGTAATCCTACCTGTGTTAAGAAGGGGGAATTCTGTTTTTCTACTGTGATTTGATATTGAGAAACAACATGAGCAGATAAGTTTTATAACAGCTCTAGGAACCCTGTTATTTCAAATAAATGGGAACGACTGGTTGTGATGAGCTGGACTCTGGCACATGGTCAGTGTGTGTGATGACCAAGGTAATGTGGCAGAATTCAGATCACTCAGAGAGCTCTGAGCAAAAAAGCAGAACAGTTGAAAACAAGAATGAGGAAGACGGAATGGAACCAATGAAATAAAGAGACCCCAGTTCCCAAATTCTCCAAATTATTTCCTTGCACAAATAGCAGACACTTGAATAACATCATTTCTTCCATTGTCACTTCACAAAACTATTTGATTAAAGGGTATTTCATTATCCATTGTTTTATTTAAACTCAGTTTTCAAGTTTAAAACCGAGTTTAAACTTGTGTGAAATTACCTGATGTTAGGACTGAGTGTATCATATGCTCAAAAGAACTGTATTTTTTCAATTCACTTCAGTGTGATAGTTAACTCAAGACGGCAAGTCTTTCCAAAAGGGTCTGTATTCACACAGATCACACCCAGAATAGTTCCTAGGTTTATTTCTTGAAAATTTCTTCTCTCGGAGCTCATTGTTAAATGCTGAGGACTGTTATCATTTAATGTTTATTGCCTGGTTTCAGATACCCCTCCCTTCCTTCACTTGTTTTCCACCCTTGTGGTATGAAAGTCTCAATTTGGCTCCATTCACTCTTTTCCTCTTCACATTTCTTACCATTATCCAAAACACAATTTGGGATTCCAATCCATAGTAAGGATGGTAGGGCAGTCACATGACAGAAAAGGCCCTGCATGTGATGCTACTCCTTTTCTATAGCTAATGCCCATGTGATTATTTTGCAGTGATTGGGAAAGAGATCTGTCATAGGAATAAATGTCTGTGTGTGTACATACATGCCTGTGTATATGCATGTGTAGACAGATATAATACACATGTTTTAAATGTACAGTTGGAAATACCACAAATTGGCAGTGACTATCAACAAATGTATCACTTCAACTGAGTTTAAAATCCAATTTAATAATGAACAATAATCATGGTGTGGCAATACAGTGTAGTGATAAAAATAGCCTTAGACCCAGGTTGGCAGACTCCAGACCTGGCTTCACTACTAATTTGTTATATAGTCTTGAATGAGCTAGTTGAACTCTCTGTCTCTCAGTTATCCCATTTAAGATGAAAATAGGATTTTCCTAAATATTTTTTGATTATCAAATGAGTCATTACATGGAAAAATGTTTAAAGCAATTCACAAGTAAGCTGAAAACAATTCATAGTAACTACATAGTTATTACTGTGTAAATGTGCTATCTACAACACCATCACAGTTGACATTGTCAAAATCCAGAAACAAACTATAAAATATTATCCTCATATTAGCTATTTTTATAAAAATACTAGCTTTCAAAGATTTCTCTTCATGTAATTCAGTTAAAGCCTGCTTATTCTGTCAATGTCTCTCACGTGTTTATTATGCACTAAGCACCTTCTGTATACCAGAGGCGGGAAACAAGGAGAAGCAAGACAGACCATTCTATGAACTTATGTAGTTACAGCCCTATGGCCTGAGTACTGTATGTGCTTCACAAACCCCAAGAACTGTCTCAAAGAGACCTCAAAACAGATTCATTTTTAAAAGAAAAAATTCATTTTCTCTGTCCACAGGCAAGAGATTCATGTGTTGATTTCCTTTACAGCTTTATCCTTTTCCTTTAGAGCCTTATCTTGCTGTTCCTATGTAAATATCTCACCTCTGCCAGAAGACTTCATATAATTGACTGCCTTCAAATGGGTCTGCCTGTTGAGGAGAAAGCTCTGTTAGATTTCCCCACTCTATGCCATAACACTTTGAGTATGAAAGACAAAAGATTGTGAGTAATGTGTATGACTTTGAAATAGTTCTTCAGTAGGTGTCCTAATTATTCTGACTGCTCTAACAAGTAAGTTATAAACAACATTGTTATGGAAGCAGGGAATTTTAAGATCAAGGCATCAGCAGATTGTCTAGTAAGGACCCACCCCCTGGTTTATAGAGAGTCATCTTCTCACTGTGCCCTCACATGGCAGAAGGGGTGAGGACACTCTGTTGTCTCTTTTATAAAGGCAGTAACCCTATTCATGGGGCACCACCCACATGATGTAACCATTTCCCAAAGGCCCCACCTTGGGGGAGTTAGGATTTGAACATATGAATCTGAACATATGCTACAAACATTCAGTCCTAACACCAGGTAATTTCAACACAAACAGAAGGAAATACTAAATCAAACTCCACTATGATTTGACAAAGTCTTTGTACAAACTACACACAGAAAAGACTGACTCTGTCAAAGAGACCATACAACAAATTAATGTACATGTATTTGAAAAATCATAGTAAAGAAACTCAGAAAAAGTTTAGGACTTTAACTAATGGCCAATAGTCTGATTCTAATCTTGTACAATCTATGGAAAGTCCTAAGGAAGGACTTTATTTTCCTCTTCTGTAAAATGGAACAAAAATTTCTACTTTATTTGTCTAACAGGTAAAATCAAAGAAGACTATAAAAAGGGGAGTGATGACTTTGATTCTGGGACACCAGCCAGGTCTACCTGCAGAAGGCCATATCAGTCAGGATTCAACCAAAAGAGCAGAAACAGTAGGAGTTTGTTTCAGTGAATTGGCTATGTGCAATTATAGGAATGAGACAGAGTCTCTGAAGGCTGTAGTCTCTATGTCTAATCCTGGAGTTGGATAGACTACCAGAAAAAGATGACCACAGAGTATCGAAGGCAGACTGGAAATGATAAATACAAGCTGGAGTTCCTCAAAAGTAGATAAATCTGTGTCTGATCTTGGTAACGGAAAGGAACTGGACCTTTAGAACTTGAAGCAGAGTCTTAGGAAGTAGGGTATACACACATCCAGAGGCTGTGGATACCATAGCAACCATGAGATAACTGAGATCAGCAGCACTGTTTCCTTCCATCCTCCAACTCTCCTGAGAATTTTTTCTTGACTCCTCTGTCACACTTTTTCACCAGACACAATGTGAAAGTTAATTCTTGAAAGATAGCTCAACCTATTCAAGTTGAAATGCTAAAAAAAGCAACACGAATCCCTTGTTATAGTTGGGAAATTAACAATTTCCACATTCCTACCCACACAAGTGTCACTATCTTCTTTGTTACTAGACAGGTAAGAGCAACAACTTTAGAATCTTCTAAGTTCAAATTCAAAGCTTACCACTTTCTTGCTCTGGGATGTTGAGCCAGCAAATTGGTTAACTGTGCCTCAGTTTCTCCACTGAACTTATAATACCTGTCTCATTGGTGAGATTAGTGATCAAGAGAGGTAATGCAGGTCAAATGCTAGTATAGTGTTTGCTATGTAGTCAGTACTCAGTAAGTGATAGCTGTTATTATTCTGATGGTCACTCACCCTCAGTTCTTATGAGCTAACTATATTAGAGTCAAATATCTGAAGAGATTCACAGAGATTTTTTCCCTGCTCAGCCACAGGGTCTGCTTATGGAGAGTGCAAAAGAAGTATTCAACGGACATTCTTGAGGCAAACAAGAATGGAATCAATTTTTACATGAAATCATAGAGGCTGACTATTTTCACATTTTCCCAGCTGCTGGAGATATTTGCTGAAAGAACAGTGCTATTTTGAAGCATTATGCTTCCAAGTTGACTCTCTTAGTGGGTTCATCAAAAAAAAGCCTTTAATAAGCAAGCCAAATTATGTTGGATAATACGTGCCAAGAAATAGAGTTATGAGTATAGACTCATACTCTGGGGACAAACTGCCTGGGTTCAAATCCTGGCTCCATCATTTATTGTGCTTAAGCAAGTTGTACAAACCTCCTATCTCTTGTCTTACATCTGTTAAGATGAAAACAGTATTAACATCTATGTCAGAATCAATGCAAGAATGAATGAGCTGAAATATATAAAATATTTAGAATAGTAAGCAAAAGAATAGTCAGCACCTTTGTCATTTTCTTCTGTCAACCAGAAACTGGAACCTTAAAACTCAGGTGTATCCACATTCAAGGATAAAATTAAGCAAAGAAAACCTGATGTCCACCCAAGGACCAGTATTCAGCTCACAAACACCTGTATTCTTACTTACTATAATCTACCTGCTCCTCTTGCCTAAGCACACTTCTCTGGACTTGACTCCTCACTTACCCAGACCTGGGGAATCCATCAGTTTTTCCTATTTACCTGGAGTACCATATCTTTTGACTGTTCAGCTGCACCAGTCTCCCCTCCTAATACAGAACAATGATCCACTACAAAGGATGTCTGTGACAACCTTCTGCCTAAAGACAATTGACAAAATAGTTTTTCATTACTTGTTTTAACAAGTCAAAATAACAGACTATTTCACAATTCCATTGCCCTAAAGAAAATACAGTTAGTTAAGCTCTTTGCTCTCGGTTGGAAAGCATCAGATGGCTGAAAACTGAACCCTGCAGCTCTACAAAGGCCACAGCTTTTCTCAAATGTTTGCTTTTCTATAACTTGCACCTGCACTTCCATAATAATAAAGCCTAAAGAAATTTAAATAGATGTGTGTCTAGTTCAGAACGCAGACATTTAAGGAAAGATGTCTGATGTTAAAACGGATTCCTATAAATGATTTAGCAAATTTGTGCATATAACCTGGCCAAAGTGCTAGTACACTTGGCTTCCAGCAGCCAATTTTGCAGGCAAAGCTGTGGTTTTCTTGTTCCTTCTGTGAGCTGTGGCTGCCATTTCCTCAAGACCAGTCCTTAGTGATGCACGAACCAGGGATGTATTTCTCATTTGTGCGTAAAAGTGGTTTCCTTGAATTATGAGCCCCAAAGTTCCAAGATACTTACAGTCTGGGTGGCCACACAGGTATAAGTGCATAAAAGTCTGTGCTTAGCATGGCTCAAGGAGTGAACATATTCACTTGAAACAGCTCGTCTCTCTGGGAACATGCTACACAGCACTCTGTCAGGGAGATGCATATTTGTGGTCTTAATGCACTACAGCAGTGGCACAAGGAGACACACACCAAGAGAAGTTAGAAAACCAAAGAGCAAAATTTATCCTGCTCTTTAAAGGATAGGCTAATCTGGCTCCCCTCCCCCACCATTCCTTGGAATTCTATGCAAATGCCAAAAGGGAGGTTGTGTCTGTGAATCCAACTATAAGCCCAATAGCAGCAGACATTAAATAGACTTTCAGAAAGAATTAAGAAGTAAATATACAAAAAAAAATGTTTAAGGAGACACTTCACTTTTAGTTAATTGTGCTAAATGAAGACACCTCTCCACAGTGGAATGTTCGTGTCCTTTCCGATTGGCAGCATTGCATGAGTGGGTTGGGCACGTCAGGCTCTGAACCTGGAGGAGAGCAAGCTAGTAAAACCCACAGCCTCTACCCAAAATCAAGGGCCACTGCCAGCAAGGGGTCACCTCTGCTTTGCTTAAGCAGAGGGAGAAGACAGAGAGGAACTTAGTCACATGAATGAATCCATGCAGGTTCATAGAGTTGAGGATCCAATTTCTCTTCTGCACATGCATAGGGGTCCCAGAACTTGTTCCTCTGCAAGCCTAGAGGGCTCTTAAAAAGTTACAAGTATTTTCCTAGGCATGTTAACTCAAATTGGAAGAATTCAATTTCTCGTAATCAGTATGTCTTACACTTCTTTTCTATCCTGCACCTAATAATAAAATTGTTATTAATTATAAAGCACACATATACCTATTAAAATAAAATCGCCAAACTGAGGGACGTTGTGATAAGTCCTTAAGAATGCGTGGATTTGATTGTTTGGTTATATATGTGCTTGCATTAAAATTGCCTACAGATGTATTTTTGACTATACACCCCTAAACAGTTGCCAGGAAATCTTAGAAAACAGAAATGTATCTTTAGTGTTCTGGGGGAGTTCATTATTTCCAAGAACCCCAAGATGAATTACTTAGTAGAGAAGCAATGTGTATTAACAGCAGACCTGATGTGTGAAGGATATGAACGAATATAAGACACAATCTTTGCCCTCAGTCAGATTCCAATTTAGGGAATTGTTTTAGGAATTTAAATTTTCATTTAATTAATTTTCTTAAAATAAGACCACTTATACAATATGCAGCACCCAATACAATCTCAGTCTCACCTTGTGCCAGGAAGCAGGAAGCAGCTTGTATTAAGTCCTGTGGTCAAATAATGCTCCTTCATCATTGATTGGGCAGTCTTGAACTTCAGACATCTTGGGCCAAACAACTTGCAAAAGTGGGATGACTGTGATGGAATGCTAAGGAAAAGTGTAGCTGGCCTCCATCTCTTCCCTCTTCAACAGTCTCTCCATGCTGTACTCTTCTTGGTTCACTCATCAAATGTGCGTAAGCACTAGAGGTACACACACAGGCACACATAAATGCACACTCACACTGCTTGAGTGCCTTGGGCCACACTTCCTGGTTATCTCAGGCCTTCCATAGTGTAACCTCACTAGAATGAACTCAACATCACCAGCCTGTGCTCCACATGCTCTCTGACATTGTCTGCTTCCTCCGTCCTTCCTTCCCTCCAAGGAGAACCAGAGGCAAGATAAAGACATCTTTCTGAGCCCTGAAAATCCGTGCAAGCAGCCTTGGTTCTTCTCTGTCTAGGTCCTCCTCTATCTTGAAGGCAATGGGAACAAACTCACCTTGGCATAGCTGTGGAGATGAGATGATAGTCTGTTATAGATGAGAGTCTGCCCAGATGGCTCAGAGGACCGTGGTGGTATCATAAACCTGGTTTAAATGTCAAAGGTCTATTGGTGATACAATGCCAGTAAATGAGTTAGGAATGACACTGTACTCTCAAGTGTCCCATCCTCCATACAAGTAGTTAAGTGTTTCTAATGCAACATGTCTACTCGTGACTTCTGGCTACCTCCTCCTTTACACACCCTCTTCTCTTGGCTCAGTGACACCACACTCTCCTGGGTTTTCTGTCTGTCTCTACTAACAACAGTAGTAGCAACAAAAGTATTGAGTGCTTTTCAGTGCAAAACATACCATTTAGTATATTTCCACGCATTAGCTCAAACCCTGGTGTCTTTCTCATTCTTCATTCTCCCCCCATGGATTTAGCAGTTGATCTATAAACTAAGCCTCCTTAAAGTGATATCTCCAGCCCCGATTTCCTTTTGCCTCCCAGATCCACTATCTGACCTCCCAGTTATCCTCCAGGCAACTCCATGTGAACTCTCCATCTCTGCACACACAGCAGCCACTACTCCACACTCCCCCACTTCAGTAAGCGGCATTCCAACAATAGGAACCTAAAAGTTTTTATGATACTTTTCCTCAACACTCAGACCCAGCCGATCACCAACCTCATGAGTACCTTCCACAATATGTGCCTAACCTCTGTTCCCTTCCACTTCCACAGCCTCCTGTCTCACACAATCAAAACCATCTCCCCACAGTCAGCATTTCTGCTTGCACCTTTGTCTAGTTCCAACCTATTCTCACAAAGCACAAGAGTGGTCCTTTCAAAATAAAAATGGCTCTTGCCTACTCAAAACACTGCCTGTGGCATCACGTGGCACTCAACATAACAGCACAACTCTTCATATGGCCTCTGGCCACAGCTGCAGCCTCACTACCCACCATCACCCTCTCCCTTATTCTGTATCAGCTATCACAACCACTCCTTTTCCTCACCTCCCCCCACCCCCAACTCCCCAGCTCAGTCCTCTCCTCCAAAATTCTCTTCTTGCTCTCTTATTGTTGGTCTCTCCCCTTATGCTAGACCTTTACTGGGGGGTTTGAGGGGCAAATTAAACATTCTATCCACAGACAGAGCATGCTCAATGCCTGGCATATAGGAATTCTGTAAATATCTGCTATGTATGTAAATGAAAATAGTCAATGCCATTTTTGTTCATAATGTGCCAGGTATAATGGTAGACATGTGGATCTCATCAGAGATCAGTTCATAGTATGATGCCGAGTTCTCTAAGAGCAAGTGAAAGAAAATAAGACAGAAGTGAGTCTTTGGGGAACCTATTCAAAAGTACCATCATGTGGTTTCACTTATATGCGAAATATAGAGAAACCAAACAAAAGGTCAAGAGAAAAACAAAAATAGCAAACTGACCATAGAGCTGAGGCTTAAAGTGAAGATGGGGGGGTGAGGAAGTCACAACAGGGGAGAAAAGAACACTAGGGAATATGGTGATTCATAGGTGATGTGGTTGTAGGGAAACTAAAGGGGACTACACCGGTGGAGAGAAACCAATTACTGTACAGAAATAAACAACCTAAGAAAAGAATTTTTTAATTAAAAAAGTACTATTTGTTACTTTTGTCATATTTGTGCATTAGAAGCAAGTCACTGGGTCCTACCCATACTCTACTCAAGAGGAGGGGATTAAACCAGGGCATAAATACAGGAGGCAGAGGTCTTCATTGGGGTGATCTTGAAGTGACTTACAATGTTTCTGACTACATGTCCATATTTTCAATCTATATCTTCATTGCTAAACTCTCTGGTATTCAAGTAAAATGGAGTAATTGGCTAGTTGGACAACTGCTTTGGACATTTATTTAGGCCAGTTAATTATTCTTTAATTTTTCAATAAACAGCCTTAAACACACACATAGTCACATTTATTCAGTTATTTCTGAGGATCAATTTCTGGAACTGAAATTGCTGGACCTGAAACTATACAATACAATTATCCACCACATGCTGCCAAATTGACTTCCAAAAATATAGGGATTTACATTGAAAAAATTTGACTAATACTTTCAGTATTAACTATTAAAATGCTTTAATTCTTCTACTTTCCAACTAAGAAATACTGGAATAGTGACACCTTTTTCACAGGGCTTTTTCCCCAGTATCACCTTCACTAACTCTGCCAGTCAGATATCTGATGATCTGAAGATGTGACTCTATCAACAGATCTTTTTCTTAAGTCACCTATTTTGTGTAGTTTTTCTGCCTTATCAGAGACATGGTGGTGAAGAATAGATGAGCTTATACTATAATAACAAACAAAAGTAGAAATCTCAGTGGTTTAAACATAAAAATTTACATTTTGCTCACACAAAGCCCAGTTTAGATTAGGAAGACTTTCCATATAGCTTTTCTTCCTATAGTGACTCAGGGCCACCTGCTCTCTAATAACTTCATATCAACCTTGGTCAAAGTAGAGGAAGAGAGAGCTGAAAGAGTAAAAGCATTTAAGCACCTCAGCTAGGAGATGACACATCGTTTCACTCAAAGAGCAGTGACTGGAATAAGTCATGAAGCCCCCATGTGAGGCTTTTGTAAGTATTCCATTATTAAAATTTAACTTTACTAAACATTGAATCACTAATAACAATAAACATTTACCACTAATAAATGGCAATATTTGTTACTAAAAGATATAATTTATGTTGGGAAATCTATAATGTCAATAAATTCTTTATATGCCATATATTAAATTACATGCCTATCACAGAGCACCACCTAAACATGTGTCTAAGGCTAACAAAGTTCTCTCAATGGGACAGATAGGTTTGCAAATCAGCAACCTCACTTTGACTTTGGTCTTCTTGCTAAAGTCATATAAAAACCTGAAAGTAGAATTGTAAGTCTCTCCCCCTGCCTTTCTTCAGACAGATGTGCCACTTTCCACCACATGTTGAAAGGACCTTTGCCAGATGATGTATTTTTGACATGAACACAACTTGGCACTGGACTTGTCCAACCCCCCTGTTTCTAATCATTCATTGCCTGGGCATGTCAGGGTCAAGCTTAAAGACTTGCTAGAACGGGATTCAAGATTTATGAGAACGAGATGTAACCAGGCCTCTCCCAGAGGTTTGGGAAGAACAGCTGGAGTCTGGCCCTTTGCATCACAACAAGAACTATTAAAAACTAAAGCAGCTTTAAAAAAAAAAAAAAAAAAAGATGAAACTAGAAAAGCAAAGCATAACCCAATGCAATATCAAAGGCATCCTCACAAGGGGCACCTTTAAAAAAGTCAAAGTTGTAACAGCTCTGGCTGTCTACCTCGCTCACATTTCAAGCTCTTTGTAAACAAAAAGCAAAAATTATTCGGTTTGAGTTGTGGATGTTCCCCCTTGACCCACTCCTGAATGGAGTTGAATCATTCCCACTCAATGCAGTGAGGGGCTGTTTTGTTCTCCAGGCCCCACCCTGTGCTGATGTAATGCACCCTGGCTGTGTTTTCTTGATGAGTGTGCTAGGGAGGGCCCTCACCGGGAGGACAGCAGCTGTGCCCAGTGCCCCTGAAAAGGAAGGGAGAGAGGCAGCTTGGGAGCACAGGCCAGCAATGGAAGGGACTAACACTTCACACTCAGTATTGGAAACTCACTTCTTCCCTCCTGCGCTTAATCCATCTCACGGCCCCCGCCCCTACCCTCGCCAGTCCAAGACCATTCATGTCTGAAAGCTCATTGCTCACTTCCAGACAGCTTGGTTTTCTTCAGCTGAGGTTCCTGTTGGCACACCCCCACGGCAGCTTCAGACAGTTGTGTCCCAGGTTCACCTCCAAAGGAAGAGGAGGCAACTTTGGGCATGAAACACACTACCCAGGACCCCCTCCTTTCCGGAAAGAGCAGTCCCACTGTCTTTTCAAAAGAACTATTGGGGTTTTTTTTTCAAACCATTCAATTTACTTTAAATGTTGTGTTTGTATTTTTGAACCTGCCAAGGAGCTTATTTTTAATAAAGAATATAATCGTTTCATCTGTTCACTCCCCACCACACCCTACACAATTCTCATCACTCCTGATCCACCTGTTACTTACACTGTTGGTTTTCATTGTCTTGCTATTCAAGAAGTATTTCAAGTTAAAGAATTAAGTATACAGTTTCTTTTAAAATAAGTGATGTACAGATAAACTTTTTACATATAATTTCTTAAACTCTCTAGGGTAGCTCATAAAAATTATAAACAAATTTACTACTTTAAAGTAATTTTTTAAAAGATTACTGTCTTTATTCAAATTCACATGGGTAAGGTGTTAGATTATTGTTTAGTAAATTCTCTCCCCTTCCCACTTGGTAAATGGCAGGCTTCCTCGCATTTCTGATACTGGAACTTGATCATAGGACTTGCTGGTTCTTTGGAATGTTAACGGACATTATGCTAAATGTTCTTCTAGGTTCAGTTTTCCCATTGTGTTCTGGTCATCTGCGAGGAGAACAAGCTCCAGATGGAAGCTGCCTTTCATTGGGGTCACATAATGAAATTCACAAAACACAACCACTTCCCTAGGAAGCTGTTAATCTCAAAGGTATTAAGGCCTTGTAAATGTGAGTTAAACCTGGAGCCTACAGTCCATAACCTAGCCAGGCCACTGACTTCCAGACCTGTGAGTGAAAAAATCAGTCATTATTGTTGCATGCCACTAGGTTTGGGAATACTTGTGTCATGGCTTGAATATTTGTGTCTTCCTCCCTCCATTCATATATGAAACCTAAACCCCAATGTGCTAGTATTTGGAGGTGGTAACTTCTAATGTAATTAGACCTTGGGAGTGACAACTTCATGAATGGAATTTAGTTTCCTTGTAAGAAGAGACATGAAAGATAATCTTTCTCTCTACCAGAGAGAGGCTGCATTAAAAAGGAATTCATGCAAACTAGGGGAAAGAGTTCCACCAGGAATTTAAAAAGGCCAGTACCTTGTCTGGAACTTCCCAGATTCCAGGCATATGAGAATTTTACTATAGCAGCCCAAGCTGACTAAGACATTTGTTGTGCTGCATTACTAAGATGATATGAAGAGTAAGTTGTACAGCTGTCTATGAGCACTCAGTTTTTGCCCTCCACAAAAGTGATAAGGGATTGATAACAAAGATCCATAAGGAATTCACACAACTTAGCAAAAACAAAAGCAAAGCAAGAAGCCCAGTCAAAAAATGGGGAGAACTAAAAAGAGGAAATTTCCAAATTTCCAAAGAGGAAATACAAATGACTAACAGGCACATGAAAAACTACTCAATGCCACCAGCAATCAGAGAAATGCAAATCAAAACCACAATGAGATACCACCTCACATCAGCAATTAAAAATGATTTGATGATTTTATGATAACATGGATATACCTAGAAGAAATCATATTAGCAAAAACAAGTCAGAAAGAAAAAGACAAAATCCAAATGGTTTCACAAACATATGGGCCATAGGAAAAACAAACAAAAGGCCAGGAGGAAAAGTCAAAACAAGTTAAAAAACAAACTGAAGTGCACAACTTGGGTGGGGGGGAGGGGCAGGTGAGGGAGGGAATGATCAGGGAGAAGAGAGCCCCTGGGATTACAAAAATGTGATATAATTATCTATATACTAAAGTATTTAAAGTAATTTAACTACCCTTCATGTTAAAGCAACATTAGTGAAAAAATTTTATGAGATATTTTCCTAGATCCAGGGACACTGCATGCAAGACTTTAATTTAAAGAAAAATAAGTAAATCTCTATAGCTGCAAACCATTTCTTTTCCTTATGTGCAAATTAAATATATGGATTTCAACTTACTCTGCATGGTAGTGGATATTTTGTATTTCCCTTGAAAAAGGAACCAAAAAGTAAGAGAAATCAGCTTCTTCCTTTGATGGAGAGAAGTAGTGTGTATTGAGAGATTTTCTAGTTCTCTTTCATCACGAGCTGAGAGCATGTTTGTTAAGCAACAGAAAGTCTGAACAAATGATTTAAATTATGAAAGAGCACAGTTCCTCTTAAATATCTTTTTCAATGGTAAGAATTTGATTGAAAATTCTGATGATACAAAATAGCATAATTAAATGCATCCTGAAAAAACCTCTAATATTTTTTATTGAAAACATCTTCAAACCTCCAATAGAAATACATTTCTTATTGCTAAACAAAAATAAAAAAAAGACCTGTTTTAATTTACTAGCCTGAGATTAAAGAACAACTAGAAATCGAATCTATCCTTCCAAAGATTTGCCCTAAGGATTGACCTCCTCCCACTCCTTTAGGGACCCTGTACCTTCCATCCACAAGGACTTTCCTTCAGCCTCAGGTTACTCCTGGAAAGGCAAGGAGCCCTGTTATCATAGGGCTTGGGTATTTGGATATTTGGATCTTTCCAAATGGCTTGGCTCATGACATTGGCACAAACTTGAAAAATGGAAAGTCAAGTTCTTCTGGGAAAGGATTATGGAGGAGACAAGGGGTGGGGGATAAATAAAATGCTCAGAATCAATCATGGATTCATCAGCACACCCCACCCCCAGCCCTTCTGCCTCCTACTCTGCTCCCACTTCTTTCACCTTCTTAATCCCTTTCACTTTAATACCCTGTGCCTTCCCTTTTCTCTCTATTTTCTCTTCCTCCTTTTGTATCAGTTATTTTCAAGGCTTACTCCAAAATGGACCTTCTGACCCCTAAATTAATTGAGTCTTCCTGAAGCTAAGTATCTTTAGCAATCAAATATATCTCCATCAACCAAATACTGTGCCCAGGTATCTGGTATTGAAACATGAACCAGCCTCTAGAGAACCTGCAACTATTTGTGGAGAAAGTCACACATAAAGATTATTTCAACTTAATGAGACAAGAAAAATGATAAAGATGTTATATCAGTCAACATTTGACCAGAAAACAGAAACTGATAGATGATAGACAGACAGACAGACAGACAGACAGACAGACAGACAGACAGACAGACAGACAGACAGACAGACAGACAGACAGACAGACAGATAGATAGATAGATAGATAGATAGATAGATAGATAGATAGATAGATAGATAGATAGATAGATAGACAGACAGACAGATAAATACAGATAAATACAGATACATAGATACATAGATACCGAACTAGGGGGACACATGTCTTAGGAAAACCTGGGAAAAAAGACACCAAGAAATTACACCAAAATTCAAGATATTGCCAGTGGAGATGGAAAGCTAAAAGTGTGAGCATGAGAGTGTGTATTTAAGAGCTGGAAACTTCCAGAAAGTCTGCAGAGGGGGAGACTGTGAAGTGTGTAAAATCTGTATAATCCTAACATCAGAGCTCAGGAAGAGGTTTAGTGAATAGTGAGACCTGGCCCCAAAAAGACCTTCACTTCATTTCCACTCCCAGATCATGAGTTCATCTCACTGAGAAATTAAATCTAGAACTACACAGGGATGTGATTCCAGTAAACATAAACCCCATTCTTAAAGGGATGGAGAGTTGGGAGCAGCTGACTACAGAAAATCCTCAAAGAAGGAGATGAACAGCACAGAGAAAGGACATCTAATTCAGGGTTGGGGGGCATGGGGAGCAGAAGAAGAAGGAGGCAGAAAGGCTTCCTGGAGGACATTGCCCAAAGTAGGTCTTTGGTGTGGTATGGTTTGGTTTTAGTTTTTTATTACACCACTGTTGATATTTGTACAATATTTGATCTCCCTTCAGGTGTAATCCCCATAACTTTCCCCCCACCAAGCAATTGTGGACCATTGCCATAATCCCTTGTTATCCTGAAGGGGGTCTTAAGAAAATGAGTCACTTCACCAAGGTAAGAAGAAGAGGGCAGACCAGGCAGGAAGCAATTAACAAATAAATAAAGGCCATGCCAAAGATGCTATGCCAAAGATGCTTAGGGAACAAATAGATATCAACGGCAGCAATTTACTTTATCGATTTTACTTTTGTTTTTAATAAAAATTAAAATAATTCTTTTGCTTCCCTCTAAATAAAAACTGTCAAGATTCCAAGTACATACCAAGTCAGACTCCTTAGAACTTCCTCAGTGGGAGGCAATATAGTAACATGGTTAAGAGTATGAGCTTTATAATCAAACTGGGAACTCAGCACCCTCACTCACTTGCTGTGTGATTTCAAGAGTTACTTAACTTCTCAGAACCTCTGTTTTCTCATTTACAAAATGTGCTAATCATGATGTCTTCTTTTGAAGTTATTGTGGGCAATAATTGGGATATTCCGTGAAAGCAATAAAAAATATTAAATGCTATTGTTCTTAATCTTTTTATACTATGGGTGTAGTATAAAACTCCTAATTTTTCATTTGTTTTAATCATACATTCATAGAGTATATGAATATATAAATATGCATACAGATGTGAATAATTCATCTTCAGTTAACATTCAAAAACATAAGAAACTGATATTAAAATCACACAATAATGGGGAACAAAGATAATTATGCAAATCATTTTAATATTATGAGTTTCACAAAGGACATTCATTTCATAATTTTTTCATTTCATAATCCCTGGTACTTCAAAAGGCAAAGTTTACAAAATTAGTAAAAATTACTACCTGAGTTAGCCTCTATTCACCGACAATAAAGATTACCCTTATAAAATATGTTATTTGTGCAGAAGCACTCACAAAGAGCAACCTAAAAACGTCTCCAGGTTTAGATTTAAAAAGGAAAATCATAAAAAATGTGGTTCAGCTTTTAAAGGAGCTAATAACAAGAATTACAAGCAATAAATGAAAGCATTTTTGTTTATTCTTAAAGACTTCTATTTATATCTCCCCTTTGTATTTTACCTCATATCCAAATACAGTGATATTTTCAATGTATTCATATCATGTTTTTTACCACAAATGTATTGAAAAGAAGCAAGAAAGGAGTGTGGGGAGTCTAGAGGAAATAAGGTATGTTATTTCTTGGTGGGGAAAACAATTCACTTCAAGCTCTTCATTGTTATGGGCACAAAAGCATACTCTCTTCTCTTCCAATAATTCTCTGTCTACACACCTAGGGAACAGGGAGAATATGATTAAGACAAGAGGATGAAGAAAAGAATCGTAAATGAGGTCTGGCTTTTTTCTGGAGGAAAAGCACTCTGTACATAAGACATTTCACTTTCTTATTAACATTCTAAGATCCCTTGGTTAACTCTATGCCAACCTTTGCTTCATCCTATTCCTTCTAAATTACAGAGCAGGTATGAAAGTGCTTTGACAAAATTAAAGAATGTGCTAAAAAGAATTCCATTTTAGAAATAGTTTTCCCTCCTTAGAAAGACATTGATTTATTTTTTTATGTAATCAAAATTCATTTCTTTTGTCCATACACACTGGTCATTATTATGGTTTTATGTTTAAGTGACTACTTTCTTTTCTTTCTTTTTTTTTTTATTTTGTAATTATTGTAAAATATTGGTCATGTATACCACTTATTCCATTCCCCCCCCCCCATTCTTCCCCTTCCCCACTCTGGTCACTCCAGAAAGACTTATTTAAATGAATTCAAACTGCCTAGATCAAGGTTTTCATTCCAAATCAGCCCCTTAGTGGATGAGGAAAGAAACATGTGAGCTTCATTTTTCTTATCCATCACACAGAGATCATAATGCATAATGCCCCCTCACAGAACTGGTAAGATCATTAAATGCTGGTTAAATGCACTGAACCAGTGTAAGTAACTTTTAAAAATGTGCTTATGGACCAAAAGAAATCATAGACTATAAGCCAAATATGCAATAGATGAGTATTCAATTTGACATTAGAAGAAATTTCCTCAATGCAGAAACTGACATACTAGATAATATCACTGGGAGAAATTTTTAATCCTACGTAGAGATAAGTCAAAAGAAGGAGCCATGCAGATACATGCTGGAAATGTAAAGATCAGAAACTCTGAAGGTGCTTTGAAAGGAGTCCCGTGTTTCATTTTTCTGGCAAGATTACTTCTTTGGTGATTTTTTTTCCTGGGGTCAAATAATTGTTGTTATGAATTATGACTATGAGACTAAGTTCAGTCTTGCAAATAAATTTTTAAAAATTGAAAACCTTTATATCACTTTCACCAGATGCCCTAATTTTTAAAAGTCAGCACTAGATGAAATTTTAAATCATGACGGAGCACATTGAGCAACTATAGAGCAATTTAAAAGAACTTGTTCTTCAAAATAAAAACTTGGACAACATCAGCAAGTCACACCACAAATTCTTCTGTTACTATTTTAGGGTTTTCTCTATGACTACATCTCTGGCCAAGTCTACTGGATGAACCAAATGAAGTCTCGACAGGCTACAAGGGTTAAGGACTGCTATTGCTTAATGAAATGTTACTCAAAGTAGAGAAATAAGGATAAAAGGGCAGCAGTTCTCCCTATGGCAGGGACTCATAATATCTTTGATGGTGAAGATTTTTAATGCTCTTAAAAATAAATCCTCCAAGTGCTCGGTCAGCATTTGACCTTGCCTGGACACCACATTGGACCTTTGACTTTCAAGGACACTGAACTACCCTAAGTCATCAAGAAGCATCATTTTGAAGCAAATTGCTCTTAGTGAAGAAGGAAAACTCTCAGGACACCCTGTTGAAACATTTATTTGCAGCATATCCTAGATTTTTATTTTTGCAGAGTCCCTCATTATGAAGGTTTTGCCCATTCACATGTGAACTGTAAACAAACTGACAGATGGAATTCTTTTGTATAAACAATTTCAGATACACTACTCCTTCGTGGTTGTGTCAGTTGTTTACAGTATCAAAAAGCCACAGATACGCCTAAAAGTAAGGAAAGTTCGTATTTCTGCCAAACATTTGCACAACATCTATCCATAGTTTGTACCCAGTGCTCAAAGTGTTGCTGATGAAACACAGTTTCTCCAGGGTATTTATGAGCCTGTGTCAACAAGACTCAGAAGTTTTCTCAGTGCACTCTCCTTCCAAAGTGCCTGTATTTTTGTGAGAAGGTCACAGAGATGACAATGCCAATCTCAAAACAAAGTGGGAAACAGGAGACCGAGAAGAACAAAATATTCCCGCTCTCTCCACACCTCAGTCTCATGCTTAGTAATACTTTCTCCAAGGCAAGAGTTTCATTTCTCTTTTTTCTTGTAATTCAAATTAAAGATTCTAGGCAATTTATTTTGCAAACACTTATATCCAGTTTAGATGTCTCTCCCCCGGGCCTTTCAGTCATTTAAGCACCTTAGTTCTTAATTCCTCTAATATGATCCTCTCCCTTCGCCATTTGAGCTATTAGAATCTCTTTTGCATTTTTTATGTCCTTTCCAATCCAAAGTTCAACTTTTTGAAGAAAATATTTGCTTTTATAAACTGTGCCTAATGCTTTCCAAATAAGCAGAGTTGAGCATCTGCTGTGATTTATTTATCAATGTATAAAAACTGTCTTTTCACAGCTTTGTTGAGATATAATTTATTCCCTTGAAGTTATAATTCAGTGACATTATTTGATGCACAAACAGTGCAACCATCACTGCAATTTTGATATGTTCATTACTCCCAAATGAGACCCATACCTTTTAACCATCATCTCTACCCACGACCTTACCTCCAAAGGTAGGCAATCATAGATCTTCTTTCTCATGTTCCCCTGACCTGGACATTCATATAAGTGGAGTCATACACCAGAGAGTTTTTGTGATTCATTTCTTTCACTTAATACAATGTTTTCAAGACTAATTCATGCTATCACATGTGTCAAAATTACCTTCCTTATTATTACCAAATACGATTTCATTGTATGGATAGATCACGTTTTATTTATCCCTTTATCACTTGAAGGACATTTGGGTTGTTTATACTTTGGGATATTTTAAATAATGTAACTATGAACATTTGTATACAAATTTTTTATGTGGACATATGTTTTCATTTCATTGAGTCTATAACCAGGAATAGAATTTCTGGGTAATGTAGTAACTCTATGATTAATCTTTTGAGGGACTGCCAAGCTATTTTCCAGAGGGACTACACCATCTCATGTTCCTACTAACAATATATGAGGGTTCAAATTTCTCTACATTCTTGTCAACACTTGCTATTATCTGAACTTTTATTACAGCCATTCTAGTGTGTATGAAGTGGTACCTCATTGTGGTTTTAATTTGCATTTCCCTCAGGACTGATGAATTTGAATATCCTTTTATGCGCTTATTTGCCATTTGCACATTAGTTTTAGAGAACTAGCTTTCAAATTTCTTTAAAAATTTTAAATTGAGTTATCTTTTATTATTGAGTTGTGAGATTTCTCCTATATTCTAAATGCAAGTCCTTTAGTAGATGTATCATACAATACTGCAAATATTTCTGTCCTTGTGTTGTCCTTATACTTTTTTTTTTTAGAGAGACTAGGTCTCACTATGCTGCCTGGGGTAATCTCAAACTGACAGATTCAAGTGATTCCTAGCCTCAATTTCCCAACCAAGTAGTTGGGATTACATAGGTGCACACCACTGCACCTGGCTATCCTTACACTCTTGATGGTGTTATTTGCAACGTGAAAGTTCTTGATTTCATTGAGGTCTAACTCATCTCTATTTCTTTTGTTTTCTATACTCCAGTATCAAATATGGGAAAACTTTATTTATTTCAAGGTCATGGATATTTATTCCTGTGTTTTCATCTAAAAGTTCCATAGATTTTGTTTTCATATTTAGATCTATAATCTATGTTGGGTTAATTTTGTGGAATGGTGTTGAGGAAGGATTCCATTTTACTTGCATGTGGATTCATTCTTTTGTATATGAACAGCCAGTTGTTCTGGCAGAATGAAACTATCTTTCTTCCCATTGAATAGCCTTGGTACCCTTGTCAAAATCAAATCAAAATGCAAGGTTTAGCTCTAGATTCCAATTCTATTCCATTGATTTACAGTTTATCCTATATAAATATAAATGTGATATAAATATCACATTGCTTTGTTATTGTAACTTTGCATTAAGTAATTGAATAATATGAGTTTTTCAACTTCATTTTACTTATTCTGGGTCTCTTACATTTCCATAGGTATTTTAGGATCAGCTTGTCAACTTCCACAAGAGAGCTGGAATTTTAACAGAGACTGAGTTGAACTGGAAGTTAATTTGGAGACTATTGCTACATTATTAATATTAAAATTTCCAATTCATGAACATGAAATATTTTTGCATTTTATTAGGTCTTCTTTGACTTTATTCAACAGTGTTTAGTGTTTATTACAATACAAATTTTGCCCTTCTATTAAATTTCTACATAAGTGTTTTTGATGCTATTATAAATGAAAATTTTTCCTAATATTATCTTCAAAATGTTTATTACTAGTATACTGAAATTCAATTGATTTTTAAATCAAGATCTTGTATTACACTACCTTGTTGAGCCTATTTCTTTTCTCTGTTTCTCTTTTTGTTTCCTTGGGACTTTCTGTACACAAGTTGATGTCATCTGCAAATAGTCGCTCTACTTCCTTTCTGATTTGGATGCTTTTTATTTCTTTTCTTTTTACATTGCCTTAACTAAATCCTCTGGTACAACTGTGAATTAAAATGTCAAGAGCAGTCAGTCTTTTCATCATTGACTATGATGTTAACTGTAAGTTCTTTGTAGAGTTTTTTTTTTTTAACAAGTTAAGGAAGTTCCCTTCTATTTCTAGTTGTTACATGTTTTTGCCAAGAAAGGATGTGGAGTTTTGCCAATTACTTTTTCTGCATCTCTTAATGTAATCATCAATTTTTTTCCCTTTAGTCTATTGATATATTGATATTTTAGCTTAAACTAGTCATATTTCTGGGTAATCCCTACTTGATTATAGTATATAATATTTTTATAAAAGTTCTATAGATATGTTGTTTTTGTGCTAAGGAAGGGAAAAGATATCAAGTTTGCCACCCATGGAACTTGTAGTTTGTGTGTAATAAAACTTTGAGGACAGCTATTAATGGGATATAAGCTCTGAGCAGCGAAATGAGTAAGCAAGTAGCCTATTGCAACAAATAACTAATTGTCACAGGTCCCCTGTCTCTGAATCACTGGAGAAACAGTGGGAGCTGTGGGTAAATAACAGTTAAAATTTGGTCTAACGTTAAGTCATAAAATATATACAAATGACAAATTACAAGAAAGAATTAAAATGTGAGAGTGGTGCACAGAGAGAAGTCAGCCAAAAATCAAAAAATAC
Source organism: Uropsilus gracilis (assembly GCA_004024945.1). Classification (NCBI taxonomy): domain Eukaryota; kingdom Metazoa; phylum Chordata; class Mammalia; order Eulipotyphla; family Talpidae; genus Uropsilus; species Uropsilus gracilis. The sequence continues at coordinate 137,433 of PVHY01001683.1, forward strand.
AAAGCCCTAGAGAATAAAGTTATTAAAAAAGGAATGAGACTTTCGCTTCCAAGTAACTTGCTCGCAGAACCATGGGGACTTAGAATTAGTGCCTTCACACATTAATGTGAAGAAATATATAAGTAGAACAGATTCAAAGAAGTCTGAGATAGTTAATTGATCAATCAAGATCAGATCATCACCTACTCTCCTGTATTCAGATCATGTAACCTTAACACCAATACCCAAATTTGTCTGTTTAATACGTATTCATTTTCAAATCACATTCACATACATCACCCTGGATCATCCTGCTCTGGTCTTTGCCCAGAGCCTCCTGCCTTGCTGTCTATCACCGTCAAATGGACCCAATCCTTGCCTGTTCCTTCATAACAACAAACCATGTAGTGTCAAGTTCCTTTAAAATGTTGTTCCGTATTTTACATATAAGTCAGTATAACAGAAATTTAATTTAAAATGTGTGATTCACTGCACTAGAATGGAAGTAAAGTTGAAAGACCTTAAGTAGTAATCTACTTAAATTTGAGTTTCTAGTGGATAGAGCTATAGAAAGTAGGCAGTGTTTTAATTCACTGCTAAGTGCAATGTAAATATGCCCAGACATTCATATGGAACTGCAACAAAATATATTATCTTATAGCCTATGTTCATTTGTATTAGTCTATCAATATTTATTAATTCATAGCTAAAACTAGGACAAGCCACATTTTTGACATCCTGAAAAAGTTTGGATGAACTATAGATTGAGATTCATCTGTATCTATTGGGAAGTGAAATTCTAGAAAGTTCCTGGAATTAGTAATCTACTAAAATTAATATTTTCTAGATTTATACATCAAGTTTATTTGTGGGGTCCCTTTACAAGGTGAAGAATACAAAATAGAGTATGAGGTCAAGTGATAATTATCTCAGATCCACTGGAAAAAGGTTACAGGTGGGGATAGGATGGATGAATAAAAAAGTCTGTAGGATTTTCATCAAAGTACCTGTCAATCAAACTAAACTATTTATTCCAGGGAAGGTGAATTCACTGCTAGGATCCCATTTCTTACTTGACAAATAGAAATAACTATCTTCTCTCTGTCACTTGCCATTATAATTTTGAAATGAGACTGTATCTTTATAGTATTTTTATACAATAAAATACAAATAGATATAAGTAGTAGTATTTTTACCAACTGAAACACCAATATTTTCAAGACCGTGGCAAAAAGCTAAATGGGAGAAATTGAGTGGAAGAGCTGGGAAAAGGTGAGAGATAAATTCTAAAACTGGTTATGGAAGAAATTCAAAGTGTTCTAAGTTTAAAGACTCATAGAGATAATGATGTTTCTGAGTAAAATAAACATCTTCCTATTCAACTCCCACTTTGAATGTTAACTAAGTTCTTTATTGACTTTGCAAATAACTCCAAGTGCACTGGTATAGACTTACAAAATCAAACTGTGTAACCTTCTACCTCCTTCCTTGATTTCTCTCTCTAATTTACTATGTTGTATTTTAATCAAAACAACCTTGTGAAATATTGTGAAAGCAAGTTTAAAACCTAAAATGTGAAACAGGTGGAAAAAATAGACACCACCATGGAAGTCATAGAACTACAAAGAAAACAAATAAAATATCAATTCAGGAAAAGTGTTTGCATAGCGTACTCTTGTATAAGGGAAGGAAGGAAATCCTCATTGCAAGGGCAAAGAGAAAAAGAATCAAGGGGGTATTAGAAAGCAGTACATATGAAAACAGGGCAACTCAAAACTTCCTCACTTTGACTGAAGTAAACATGCTTTGTAAGAACTAGACTCAGCTTGAGCTTTAGAGAAGAACTGAGGCACAGAACCTTTTTGATTAACAGAATTTTTTCATTCTGTTGATGAATTATCAAGCATTCTTAGATTTAATTATCAGTTATTTTTGATTGCGTTAATCATCCTAAATTGAGTATGTTCCTCCAGAGTATGCACCCAGACACACTCTTAAGACAAGGTCTTCTCTTTACAATGCAAGTTGCAAGGTGCACTTTTTAAGTTCAAAATAGGAGCTGACAGGAATATGTGTGTTTTACATGGGAACCTCAGTATCTCTATGAATCTTTAAACTTGGAACACTATCTCACTTAAATTATTGGTTTGGAATAATACTGCCTGCAATGCTTAAGGCTTATCCTTGATGATTAAAAATCTTACAATATAGTATGAATAATTAGATTATCAAGGGTAGGACGTGAAGATTAGCAAAACAGTGAGATGTGGCACCTGTGGATCAAGCTACACAAATATTTATGGAACCTGTAAGGTAACCTAATCTACTTCATAAACTTCATTGGCATTTCTATGATAAAATAAAGAGAAAGCATTTATATTTCGGCTTAAAGTCTTGACATTGCAACTATTTGCCGGCCTACAAGGCTTAAAGACCTTTCATTTGATTTCTAAGATCTTTTCCTGGTGGTGTATTAATTTTGTAGAATTTAATGAAATGCATTTAAAGACCATACCACTACATGCTAATCTATAATAATATATTATACAAAAGCATCAACAAAGTGTGTGCTTCATCAATATTCTAAGGGGAGGGGGATAGCAATAATATCCTGAATAACAGTTCCTGTGATCAAGAATCAAAAAGGCAAAATTCACCTTGTGACATGAAAGCACTTGGAAGTACTACAGATGTAGAGCTATGCTCTCTAAAATGGTAGTTATAGCCACATTTGAGCACTGGAAATGTGCCTAGTGCAACTGAATTTATGCTTCATTCTAGTAAGTTAAAATTTACATTTTAAAATTGGTATTTTATTGAAGAAATTTTAAAAATGTTTGACAGAGTTGCTATATAAATCTACTTTGGGAGTAAATTTCATGAATCCTAAATACAGATGAAGTACTATATTTATGATGAATTTACAGTGTCTGAATTGAGATTTGTAAATCACACACAGGATTTCCAAGATTTAGTAGATAAAAATTAACTACTCCTATTGGTAACTTTTACAATTGATTATAAATTGAAACTATCATTTTTTAATGTTAAATCACTGCACTAATTACACATGGATCTTTTCACCTTTTTTTAACATGACTACTAGAAGATTTAAAACTACTGGACAGTACTGATTTAGACAGCATATGACTGTATGCTCTCAGACTGAATATGTAAGAATTCTCTCTATAAAGTCAACCATTACCAAAGTAAATTCAGGTAGAATTTTTTGAGTTTCAGGTAAAATAGCTTGTCTCAAAAAAAAAAAAAAAGAGGTAATCCTGGCTATCTTACCCCAACACTTAGTCCAGTCAGGTTTTGGGAACTCACAGTGGGAAAAAAAATTTAATGTTTAGAATTCAAAGCAAGTCAAAAAGACTTACTGAATGGTCAGAGGGATTGACTTATGAGCGAGGGCAGGTTGGAAATAAGAGAATGAAATCCAAAGAAGGATTAAAGTTGATATAATTGTCTGCAAAGAACAGAGGGGAATTAGGCAAGAAAGGAAAATTTAGGCTTGAGACATTTCAAGTTGAGGAAAAACTAGTAAAGACTCACAGGGTTGTAAGGTTGACCCAGCTTTGACAAAAGAATGAAGGACTTGACCTAGAGGTTTTTCCAGCTCTGGTTTCTAACACCCTTTCCTAGTGACTTATTAATTTGCTGATGGATGTAGGCGTGGTGGGGAGGGGGAGTTGAGCAAACAAAATGGATTGCATTTCCATCTGCAGCAATCCCAAAATGACAGTTGTCTCCCTGCTCCTCTGACTTCCCGAAATATCATTTAGGTGGTATTAGTGTGTCCCTGTTTTAGAGGTTCTGTAGTGAGCCCTGTAGTGTCCGTAGCTAACTCAAGTAGTCAGCCCAAAAGTTCCACCACTCACAAGGTGTCACAAGGCCGTATGCTAAGATACTCCACAGGTTTTGGGCCTCAGAGACAGCTGACCTGTTTTTTTCACAAGAGTTTTTTCCCCCAAACTTCTGTTTCCTTTGAGAAACAAAAGTAGAAAGAAGCCTACTACACCTGGAGGTTGAAAATGGACTGATGTTCACACACATGCAGCAAACCTATCTTGTTCAGCCTTCCATATACGGTGCAGAGACTTCTCGCAATTACTGAGACATTATCTACAAGACAAGACAGATCACTGACTTAAAAATATGCTGCATAAGCTGGGCACGGTGGCGCATGCCTGTAAGCTTCAGCCTATGAAGCGGCTGGGGCTAGGGATTGCGGTTCAAGTCCCGCTTGGGGCAACACAGCGAACCCTGGTTCCAAAAAATAGCTAGGTGTGGTGGCGCACGCCTGTCATTCCAGCTACCTGGGAAGCTGAGGCTGGAGATTGCTTGAGTCCGTGGTACCCCAGGCAATGAGAACCTGTGGTTCCACGGGCAAAAATAGTGACACCTAGTCTCAAAAAAAAAAAAAATGCTTACAGTAATCTGTAAGATCACACTGACAACCTTTTTGATAACATCACCTCTGCTCCTATTAAAGATTACAAATGAACATTTCATTTTTATCAGTTCAAATATTAGAAAAGAATGCCTCATCATCATCAAATGTAGATGGGAGATAGGAAAGGGTATTCTATTCCTTTCCTCACTTCATAAAATCTATTATTAAAGGGGAAGAGGGAGTCACAAATAGAAGTAATGATACTAGTTGCACACAGATCTTGAGCAGTTTCCCCATGTTCTGGTAATTTCTTAAAAGTTAAGATGTTGAAAACCTAATGCTCATTTTCAAATACTAGCACAGATGGGGAACTTTTCTATAGATCTGTCATGAGCTGCATGGATGCCAGGATCATGAGCCAGGGTTTCCAGTTCTGGCTCTCTCACTGAAGAGGTGTGTGAATCAGGCAAGCTATCTCCTCACCTGACCCTCAGTCTGATCACTAAACTGGGTGTCGTATCTCTCAAATCAGATTCCTCAGAGAAATACATGTGTTAGGATCCATAAAATTCTTATCATAATAATTGGCACATAGTACACACTGACACATACTGTTGTTATTGCTTTGTTGCTGTTGTCACTGTTATTATTCATACCACAAATGCCATTGATACGGTTCCAGATAGCTTTTAGGAAAACATTAGCAGTTAAAACAATTGAAAACAGAAATTTAGAGAAATCCTTTTCTCCATTAGCGAGTCACAGGTTGCTTTACCTGCCAAATGCATCACAAGAGAGTAGACTCCACTCTATTCAGTAATGACTCTTGAACCTTAAGATCAAATGGCTTGGAGAGTGTGTTTGAAATAGTCATTGCATAACTCTGTTCAGCTAAACTGGGATAAATTATTAGCATGGTCCTGGAACTGTGCTTCATTGTGCAATCAAGAGATTCTGTATGGTTTTACTTTTCATACAGAAAAAAATATCAAAAACTAGAACCAGAAAACATTTGGAATTTTTTTTAGTCCATGGCCAGATCTTACAACATCAGTGATTTAAACCAGGCATAGAATATGAACTCAACTAGGCCTCTAATATTTCTGCATTACTTGGTTACAACGAACAATGCAGTCAGCGGCTGTTGTTGAAACTCTGCAGCATGCAAAGGCTGGAAGGCTGGGCTAGACAACTGGAATCTCACTTTCACAGAGTTACTCTCCTGGCATGCTGGAATAACTTAGTAGTACAATGCCTGAGTCTTCAGCACCATAAGTAAAAAATAAAAATATTAAATTTAATAAGCACAGAGACTAAAATCAAAGCCATATTTACTGCCCAAGAAATCAAGTACCAACGATGTGAGGCAAGGAGAGAGAAATCTATATTCACCCTGGTTTAAATTTCCAAGAAAGTGATAACGGAGAAAGAATGATGTGTGCAGCTCCAATACACCGGGATCTGTAGCCTCCTTTCCAAAAGCCTTCGAGAAGCACACACAGGATTTATTTGCGTCCATTACAAACTGATTTTCTAAATGGCTACCATCCCACCAGCACTGCTTTCCCTGGAAGAGGAAGCTGTTTATTTGCATCTTCTCTGCAATCTTTTTGAAAGAACCATTAAGGGAAGGAACAGGACTACAAACAAGTACCTGAAAAGAATAGGATCAAGGCAACAGCACAAAGCTTTGTCCCAGCAATCTGAATGCAGGTGTGAGAGACACAAACCAGGTGGCTAAAAGGCTTCTTTGTTTGAAGCTGTCAGTAGGAGGACCTGATTAATCTCATGCCCCATCCCTAAACTCCCTTTTAACTATGTCAAGACATAGCCTCACATCAGGAAGTCTACAATGACATGGCTATGTGCTAAGCTCAGTTAATGTGGCCCTAGGTTTAAACACTTCAGGTTGAAAGTGGATAATTGGTGGTAGTGGATTTTAAAAGCTCACACAGGTGCCTTTGAAAAGAGGTCAAAAGTCAAGTGCATCTCTCCTGAGAGTACTGGTGAGCCCTTCCTAAGGAGATCAAAATTCTTTTACACAAACCCCTAGGGTCTTGTAAGAACTGTTATTAATTTAGTTCTGTATGTTCCAAATAATGGAAAAGCGATACCACATGTGTATATTACCAGTAACCTGGGCATATTTGTTCCAGAGAGGTAGATGTTAGATAGATTTTCACCTGGCACTTCTGGGCTGCTAATGAAGTAATCCACTTTCTACCAGGGCAAAACTGGGAGTTCAGGTCAGGGTAATGAACCTTGAAAACAGTGAAAACCCAGAGGGGAAAAAGAGTATAAGCATAGGAATGTGTTATCATATACTGAGTATTTGTAAAATTAAATCTATGGCATTTTAAATGTAACTCATAATAAAGGAATCATTAGTTGTATTAGTTGACTTCAAAAACTGTTATTATGCATGTTTTCCTCCTTTTAATATAAATTACAAAGTTTCATCATCCTAACACATATTATTGTGAAAACTACCCAGGCACCCTAGTCATTGATTGGCACATTTTGAATACCACTTGCGAAGAGTCCTCTGATTGAATTTGGAGGTCTTCCACTATCCATCTTTAGTCTTAATTTTTCCACTTGCTAGACTTCTCCATTTGTGTTTACTGTTGTTACACTAAAGATGCATTGTTAATTAAAATACCTCATTTGACATTAACTTTAAAACAAAGATACATAATTTGGAAATCTTATATTTTGTATCTATTCAGTAAAAAATATTTTATTTGATACTTTTTGTGTTTACATATACAAGGCTATTATAGCATTACAATTTTTTCAGCAGTGGAATATATCCATTGTAATGGTTATTTCACAAAACACAAAATAAGTGTTGGTGAAAATGAGGAGAAAAGACAACCCTAGTGCAGTTAGTGTGAATATTAAACATCATGCAGTCACTACAGAAAACTGTATGATATTCCTCAAAAAATTGAAAATTAGATCATGACATGATCCAATGATTCCATTGGTGGTGTACACTGAAAAGGTGGTGTACACTGAAAGCAGGGATCTGAGGAAATATTTGTACACTTGTGTCAAGAGCAATAATAGTCACAATAGCCAAAAAGAAATTAAAGTTACAAGTTCATCAAAAAAAAAAATCACACACACAGACACCCAGAATATTATCAAGGCTTAATACAAATCCTGATTCATGCTACAACATGGACAAACCTCAAAAATAATTATGCTAAACAAAGTAAGTTGGACATTAAGAAGCAAATAAAACACTATACCACTTACTTGATATACCAAGAGTATATGCAAATTCAGAGAGGCAGAATAAAATGGTGGTTGCCAGGGCTGAGGTTGAGAGGAAAAGGGAGTTACTGTTTAATGGACAGAGTTTTAGTTTGGGCAGATTAAAAAGTTCTGGTGATAAAATGGTGGCAATGGTTATACAGTAATGCAATGCTACTAAACCACACAATTAAAAATGAATAAAATGGTAGAATTTAAGTTATGTATATTCTACCACAACAAAAAAAAATGTTTTAAAAACCCCATCATATGTACTTTAATACTCTGGAATTGGTGTCTGGATTGGGTGCATCTGCTTGATTGACTACTCTTAACAAGTCAGATGCACTGTTACTAATAAAAAGAAAATGTGTTTCTTTCTAGATCTTAAAGAATCCAACTGGCTTGAGCAAACAGATAAAAACAAGGGTGTAGCTGACATTTTGAAATTGGTACACAAATTCTTGGACCCTCTCACTCTATACTTATAATTAGGAAAGAATGTCACTAAAATTTTTAATGAAAATCACAGGTTTGTTGTAGTGGTTTTGCCACAAAATCATGGTTTCACTCAAGAAACAGGGGAAGAAAAGGGAAAAACTCTTTCAGAAATAACACTTTAATTCAGATTTAATGTTAAGCACACATGTTCATGGTAGAAGCAAAACAAAGTTAATAGCATAAAAAGCAACATGACATTTGATTAACTGGCGTTAAACTCAATGTGTTAATTGCAGAGAAGAAAGACTTGCCAAGGCATGTCAGAAGCTGAGCTTCCAATATGAACTCAGAATACAAAGGAAATGGCTCTCAGGTCTGAGTAGCTGCTTTAACATTTATACAAGTCCAAGAAATTCCAAACTCAAATCCCAAGAACATAAGTCTATTTATTCTACTTAAAGTGTTAACAGAGGATAGTTCAATTAACAACATGTAACATTTTTTGAGAAGACCTCAAAATCCCTTAAGTTGCCAGTAATAGTTTAAGAACTCCTCCGTGTTTTAAAGTCTGGGAAATGATTCCATCTCCACCAAAAAGGAACTTGCCTTTGGAGAGCTTGCTAAAGACTTTGGTTAACCAAGAAGCTATAAACCCCAGTGTTCTCATTATTGCTCACTTATCTTTCACTGCTGATAGATCACAGCGGTTCACTTGGTTGCTTATAATTAGCAGTGTCCTCTGATCGAAATTCATCAACAAGGAGAAAGTTACAGAACCCAATCCTTTTCATTCTTGCTTTCCCAGTCAATTTTCACCTACCAGTAAATAACAACAACAAAAATAAAAACTAGAAAAGTTGACTAGTCACAGAGAGATTGGCTAATCATGCTAGATTTCTTTCTTTTTTTTTAAATTTATATATTGCATATTGTTGTAATTGCCAGGGGTCACCTACCACCTCCCCTCCCTGACCGGTTAATGCTAGATTTCTGCCATCTTTCAGTTTCATGGTTGAAAACTTTCTAAGAGAACAAAACAGATAATTTTAGTAAAACTAAGGATGACAGAGATTGAAATCTCTAGAAAAATTTAGATTTGAGAGTACTATAAGCATTATCAGTGAGTACATTGCTACCTCACAAGTATCTTTCCTTGATTTCAACACTGAATATATAAAATTTCACTAGGTTATAAATTCCATGAAGTCAGAGGCAGTATCTAGTGTGTACACAATGAATGAATGAATGAATGAATGAATGAATGAATGAATGAATGAATGAATGAATGAACGAACGAACGAACGAACAAAAGAATGAATGAGGAAAAATACAAACAAGCTATTGACAACTGTTGCAAGCAGAAAGAAGTTAGAGAACTTAAAAACAAATTATGAAATGCTCTATGTGCCTAATACTATTGTTAGGTGGTTTACATGATAGGTCTTTTAACCCTTGAAAAAGTCCTCTGAAGTGGCCCTTCTATTATCCCGTTTTATAGTTGAAACTGAGGCACACAAAGATTTATTGCTTTGAGTGCTGGAGTTGAGAAGCAGGGAGTTGGAATTTAGAATCTTTCCTCTTACCTGTTATATAAAAAATATTGATGACATTAAAAAGTAATAGGAAATCTGACTCTCCTTTTTAAAAATATATGATCTTTAAAGTACTAAATAAGCATTTTCAATCAGAAATGCTCTGTTATAGGTGGAGAAACAGAAATACTGGAAGCAGGAGGGTTAACACTGTTTTACTGAGTCAGTCAAAGCAAAGGTTTGTTTTTGTTTTTAAATCACTTCCTCTGAATTACCAAATATTAAAGAAAGCAGTCCAGGGACTCTTTATTCCCACTCTTTATCTTGTTTAAGTGTTTAGAACGTTCTGGCAACAGATAAGTGTTGTCAATGCACAAATCTGTTCTTTAATATAAGTATCTGGTAACATTTTTAATATTTCAACTCCCTCAGATGTAGAGAGGATGATCATACCCATTGCGAGAACAACAGGCCAAACAACCAACAACTAAACATCAACTTAACCAAACAACAATTTGCAGAAAAATGGGAGTGACTGAAGGGGGGATACAGAGGGGGGATATGGAGGGAGGAGGAAGGGGGATATGGAGGGAGGAGGAGGGATCAATTAATGCACAATTGTGACAAATCAATAAAATGAATTAAAAAAAAGTCTCAAAATATGGGTGTAGAAGGAACACATCTAAATATAACAAAGCCATATACACCAAACTGAGAGCTGGCATATTCTCACTGATAAAACAGGAAACATTTCTACTAAGATGAGATACAAGAATGTTCACTTTTACCACTGCTCTTCAACATAGTATTGAAAGTCTTCACTAGAGCAATCACAGAAGAGAAAGATATAAATGGAACCCAAACTGAGAAATAGAAGTAAATTTATCACAATTTTCAGGTAACATGCTAATATATATAGAAAACTCTAATGATTGAAAATACGATTAGAAACAATAAATCAAAATCAATGTAGAAAAATGGGAGGTTAAAAAGTCAATATTCAAAATTCCGTTGCATTTTTCTATATAAACAATGAACTAGAATAGAAATAAATTGACGAAACAGTCCCATTTACAATCATATCAAAAAGAATTAAAGACCTAGGAATGACTTTAACAAAGGAGGGGAAGTGTCTGTCTCTCTTTCCTTCAGTTGAACTGTTTTGAGTAGAAAAACTCCTACTCAATTTGCAGCCTTCATAGAATTTTGTATATAAAACATGTCCAATAAAGTATGAGTAAATAAAAAAAAAAGAAAGAAAACTATTTCTATATTGAGATAAAATACAAGTTGATATTACCCGCACACTTTGGTAATTCAGAATATTTCTGTATAAAACTCTTGTGCAAGGGAAGCAGAAGGCAGTACTGTGATCCTTAAGTACTCACCCAACATCCTCATTAAGTGGCATGAATTCGAACTATCCTCACCCATTACAGTGGCCTAGTTTAGGCACAATCTCATCAATCAATCTGCCTCTTAAGTTACAGTATCAGAATTGGACATAGTTTTGTAGCTGTTTTCTGACCAAGGCAGCTTTTTAAGGGATTATTGGGCCTTATGCTCTGGAATCTATTTTTTAATGCATTATTATGCTAGCCATTTCTAGGTTTGCATCAGACCGTGAATTCATAATAAAATGGACGTCAACTAAAATCCCTGATCTTTTACCACATATCTTTAAACGTGTGCTTGTGAAATGAATATGTTGACACTATTTGATTTTACTTTTATTAAATGAAATTTCATCTGTTTTGATCTTGAAGAGTGAGATTATTTTTTATTTAAATTTTATCTTTAGATGTAAATTTTACAATAAAGAGAATAAAGCTTACACTTTCAAGAGCCCTGGCTTGCCCAGATCTCGCTATGATCCTGGGAGGTATCAGAACATTTAGCTCAGGTGGTTAAAAAGTTATTGTAGAATTTGCCTAAATAAGACATTTTAACTGCAATCAGGTCTTTTTTTTTTTTTTTTTTTTT